>JAJMJX010000031.1:0-126861 GCA_030563745.1 Kodamaea alishanica (nom. inval.)
GATGTATTAGATTATTTTTTGTCTGATTATAATGTGTTTCGATTAATCAATAGGCGATATGTGTAGTGAGCGTATGCATGCATCTAATGCGCTTCTGCAAAGATGCTAATTTCAACTGTTGAAATAATTACGAGATCAACTACACAACCAGCAAAATGTGACAAAAATAAATAAGAATCAGTTAGCAACGTAAATTAGACAGGCAATGCCGACAATTTTAATTGGCAGGTCACGTGCCATAGCGTCACAGTCTTTTTTTTTTGTCAGCAAAATGAGCCTTGTTACTGAAGCCTCGTGTTAAATGTGGACGTCAATAAAAGTCAAATTCACACACTTTTTATAAATAGGAGACACCCGTGAGGGGTCAAGAATGAAACTGTCTCAGATTTAAAAAGAAAGAATTGTTGGGAAACCTTTTCCTTCGCCAGACACTGTATAGCCGAAATATTTAAAAAGTATAATTTGTTAATAGATGTGTCTGATTTTGTAACGTTATTATACAGCGAGATTCATTTTTTGATCGAGATGATTTATCAAATCCTGTCAGGATAATTTAAAAAGAAAGAAAGAGAAAGAAAACTCTTCGGCATTATGCATCAATATGCATACAATATGCACATACCACGCTGTCTTTTGGTTTTATATTTTAGTGCCTACACTTGAAATTACTAGTATAGGGCCTTAGCTAAAAAAATATCACAAAATCACAAGCTTGCATTAAAAAAAGAAATGAAACCAAAACTTTGAACGCCTTTGATAATACTTATCCATACAACTGTTACCACTCAAAATCAATTCTACTTGAATTAGGTTAAAGTTTTCGCTTGAATCATTAATTTTTCTTTTTAAGTTAGGGTTTATAAGGCAAAGTTTCATCTAAATATTTTCTATCTAGTACCTCGAAATCAGTCTATTTCGTTAGGCGTTTACGATAAATTACTCAAGTGGGATAAGATACTTAGTGTCAAATTAATAAAAAATAAAATTCGGTGTGTCGATTAAAAAGATAAATACTTGTGATTGTTTACGAATGTGCATTGTTGTCTCAATTAGGTGTCAAACATTAAAACAATAATGCGGTGAATGGCAGGCGGTATGAAAAATAAAACGAACAGGAAATAATTGCCTTGCGGAATGCTAAGGGGGGCTTTTGCAGATGTATAGTTTGAGATGTGACAAGCAAGTTGAAGATGAAACGAAAGAAAAAATAGTACAAATGAATGTGTATTTACATGTGAGATTAACCTCCCAGGGCCCATTTAGAGTCAAGTGTTCGTAAATCTTTATTTTCTGTATCACAACCAATATTTTATAGACATATCTCTTCAAACCAAGCAATGTAGTATGAATCACATTGTACAACAGAAAAGTACCAAGATAGCTCTATCCAACCATGTTATCTTGAAACTTTGATTAAGACTTTAGAAATTCTTGTTATTTGGTCTAGATCACCTGCGCAGTGTCATAAAATTTTACGAAAAGTTTTTTTTGCCCCTAGATGCAAAAGATATGACTTCTTTATTTCATATGTATGCATGGCTTTTATTTTGATCTGGACTTTGACGCATACGCACGTTAAGGATGGGGCACACTAATCCGAATAAGGTTAAGCCACTTCTTCGGTATTCTCCGGTTGTTCAAAACAAGTTTCATCAAAGCCAAATCGTACAAAACAAACACGCCTTATTGTTATGTCAAATGGGTTATCAGTAAAAGCCGATTCATTTAAGGTAGCTAGCAAGTTAAGTTCTATTCTCTTGAAATATTGGTAACTTGCTTTCTATTCGTATAACGCCAATCAAGAAAGATGAAACACTTCACTTTCGGAACGGATAAGTAGAATCTAAAAATCGGAAACACTTGCTATCCGAGGCTTGGATTATTTTTGTTCCCCATATTGCCCAACTTTCTTATTTCCGCTTGTCTCTCGTTAATCTCCTCAAAATTCGGCTTTTTGAGAAATATTCACTCGCCAAGAAAATAAAATCTGCAACGCGCCAAAGGATTGAACCCTCGCAAAAAATAAATGGCTCGATTCCCTAGAAAAATAAAGACTAGATTCATAACCCTGTCATAATAAGACAGATTTTAATGCACTAGACTTAAGAAATATAGCTTTTAGGCCGCCTAGCGAAAAATGGCCTCAGGTAATTTTGGCTCCAAATACGGCGTTGATCGTGACGTTTGAAACATGACGTCGTTTTTCGTAAAAAAAAAGGATTGAGTTGAATCTCGTCCTCACGATCACTTTTTCCCCCAACTAGTTCACGTATGATATCATGCTAGCAAAAACGCTCAGAACGTAGTACGGAAGTCCCAGAAAGATCTGTACCGCACTAACTTAAGTGAAATAAAACATCGAAAAAAAAAGGTAAAAAAGTACGCCCCCACGCCAAGCGACACATTTTGGCTAAAAAATATCTACAAAATTAAAAAACCCAAATTATTCCATTATAAATAAACTACCCATATATTACATGTTATTGGCGGAAAATAAATCATTAGTCATTAAGTAACCATCCTTGGTTAAAGTTTTCAACAGCCAAAGTAACGTTATTATGCAGCTAAATCTGCCCACCTAAACCAAATTCAATCTCTTTTGTTCCTTCAAGCTCTTTATCTTTCTTCATCTGGCATTAATAAACCAATTGCTCAATTGTTGTTGGTTCAAACCAGTTGACATCATCAACTGATTCTTTTCGAATGAGTTTGGGTATGGATGATTCAAATGATCATTCAACCACTTGAGTAAGATGTAGGTTGTTTCTTTGGGCAAGTTATTTCTTGTTTTGCGCTTCGAGTTTCCTCTTAAATGTGGCAGCTGCATGTTATCATCATCACTTTCACTCCCCGATCCTATGCTTGTACTCGAATTAGTGCGTGTGCCTTGTGGTGAAATGAGATTTTTGTTAAGTTGTGTAGGCACATATGAAACATGATGTGGCGGAGCATATGAAGTTGCAACTCCTGCTGGTGGTGGTGGTGTTGATTCGTTTGGATAAACTGGAGATGCATTATGTGACAATGGTGATCTGGTTGGTGCTCCAATAGATCCCGACGCCACATCACTTCTTGGCATCGTATAATAATAATCATAGTACTTGTATGGAGCCGAAACCAGGCTTCCATAATAATGACCAGTAGGTGCATTAGTCATGTTAGGTGGAGAACTAACTCTGTTGGCACTAGTTGCATGGGCCAATGGCGGCAAGATGGTGTTGCCATAATGTTGTGGTTGTTGTGGTTGCGGTGGAGGCACTGGGTACCTACTTCCTGATTGTGGATATGGGTATGAGTTATTAACATATTGCGGTGGCGGTAAATGGTTAAGCAAAATGTCGGATATAGGAGGTAAGCTTATTTTGTTTGTAGACTTAGTTGCACTCATAGTGTTTATAATGTATTAAAAATCAAAGTAATAATTGCTTTATAATCTGAGGGGGATTTTGGTTCTTATTTATAGGTTGTGTGAACGAAACATTTTGAAATTGTATTACAAAAGAAAAAACGTTACAAGAAGCTCATACAGAAAGAATATTTTTAGAGCACAAATATTTATGAAAATCCGCTCAGAAAATAATTTATTTATTTTATAATAACATTATTTTTAATTTTTGTATTTGAATAATAAAACTTGCATGCTTTAGTTGGCTTGCATGCAATGCACAAAGTACAGAGAAAACAATTACGCATAATATTTTTTTTTTAGTTGTGCATGTATTATAGATAACCGCATTTGGTAGATTCACCCGTTTGTCGTTACAAAGGATACACATTTTGACAAGAGAGGAAATGTCAAACCAGACGCGAGTGCAACTCCATCTATCAATGTGCATATGCATAACCCACATTTTGACAAAATTGGGAAAGTGGGAGCTCGAACGTGAAAATCGACCAGTATGTTTTATCAAGTGTGTTAATTGTGGTATTTGGCATGTTGTCATACGAGAAGTCTACTTTAGTGTATAACGATTCTCTATAGTTGATAGTTTGATGACCTTTTACAGCAACCTAGAAAAGGTACACGCAAAATGCTCACTTTAAAAAATAATCTGGCCAAGATAAAAAGAAAAAAAATGTGATGATTCGTTCGCAAAAAGATCTTGGAAAATTAATTAATCGATCTTGTTCAAGAGATGACATACCCTTATGAAATAAGCGTACTATTGTTAGGGAATGTACTCAAATAGAATTAGCAATAAGATATTACGGTGACGGAAGTATGGTATTAGCTTTGACACACATGCATCTTTGAAATATTGAGATTTTTTGTCTGAAATTGAGAACACAAAAGGGTTTTGCTTGATGTAGACGCAAGCTGCACTGCACACTGCACACCCTCCGTGAATGTGTGTATGTAGTTTTTTTTTGCTTTTTCTTCATGCACACATTTTCTTTATAGTTTGGGGCGTCCGTCTTCATGCAGAAACACTTACTCGCGCATTGGCAGATCATTTATTAAAATTAGAGACTTTGAGAAATCAATAGGTTTTGTGTCACTCTAAAAACGCCGTTTTCCTTGTATGTTGACAAGTGTAACTGTTTTATCCTGATATTCATTTGTTTTTATTACTAATATGAAATAGCTGAAAGAGGGGCTTGTAATTTTTTTTTTTTTTTGATTTTGTCGGCTTTTCATGCAGACATGAATTTGATCATAAACTTCAATAGATGCGTAGATGGGGTGCCTATCGTCAAAAGGCCATTTCTTAATTTATTTTCATTCTAGACCGGTACTCTTGTGATAAGCTTGACACCTTTGATTTCCGGACCAGTACAAATTTAAGATGTATTCATAGAAGACAAAATAAAGTTTCTAATTTCAAGATGATGCCAAGATTTCTTTAGTGTCACATCAACTATTTAGAAATCTCCATAAAAATAAGAATTTAGCTGTAAATTTCGGCTTAAAATGGCTCGTCTAGTAATATGTAATCACATGATAAATCGGCGGATCTTAAGTCAAACTGTAGACATGTACGCCGAAATCCGTACAAAATAACAGTCAACCTGCGCTGTACGATCTGCAGCCTGCAGAAAAAAAATTAAGCTATTAGTTAAATTGCGGTGGTTTTGTGTAGCTTCAAAATTCGGGCTTAAGTTCTTCTAACGCTACGGCACTGATCTTTCGGAAAAGTCTAATTTATGCCTAGCTTGACATGAGCACATTAATAAGTTTAAGATCTTTCTCCATGCATATACCGACATGCTATTATGGCGTCAGATCGTCCGAAAATACTTTCGGACAAAATCAAATAATATCGAAATACTACATGGCTGCAGTTTGAGTGCGCCGAAAATATGATCTTCCCATTCCGTCTTAAAAAAAACTGTCCGATGGCTCAAGATTTTCGATGGATTCCGACAAAAAAAAAAAGTAAAATTGCTCTACAATAACTTTTTTATAACGTAGTAAGGATTCTTTATTTCCAATTGCTAAACTTTGTCAAGTATGTTTCAAGCTCTCAAATTGAAACATATCTGATAAAAAAGTAAAAGGGTTGTTCGAAACGATGACAGTCGCTAGATGATAGTAGCAGGGCTCCTACCGAAGCCGCCCCTGGCTCATATTCAGGTGACATTTTTTTTCTTTGCTCGCCAACATTGCACTGAAATTTCCGCTCGTAATCTAATTTTGTATTTGCGGACCAAAGGTCCGCAACAATTTTTTTTCTAACAAATATTTATAATTAGTCAGTCTAATGATAAATCCGGGGGGCTGAGTGTTACGAGCTCGGCATTACCTTTCTATTTTGAAACAGGTTATAAAATACAATAAAAAATGCCGGTGGAAATTGATCGCAAATATGTATGTGACGCCTCAAATCGAATTGACGCCGTATTGTATATGGATTTAGTGCCGTTTCTGTGTAATATGCAGCGGTTTTTATATTTGTTTTTGAAGTCTGGCTGACAGGGATTGACGTAAGAAAATAGCGATGCAAGTGTCTTAAAGAGGAAATAAATTTGTTTTATCTTTTCCGTCTTTCGGACTTAAAAGGAGATTTAAGGGGTTTCGCTACGGAAAAAGATTTTAATTTTCTCATATTTTATCATAATAAGATCAGCTAATACACAAGTGGTAAATCTATATTATTTTATCTATTCTATTTTATATTATTGTATCCTGTTTTCTATGACATTGTATCCTGTTCTCTAGTTATTTTCATCATCGACAAATATTTTTTGACCCCGAAATGACTTTTAAAAAGCCATTTCCATCTTGAAACTCTCATGTTGTGAAAAGCATCAGGCCCGAGTAACTAATTTGATTTGAATTGCCATATTTGACATTAGCCGTTATCTTTGTGTATCAATGTATGTGTCCTGCCCGATGCACAAATTCAAAAAAAAAATCTAAAATACATAATAAAAAGGGCAAAGGCCAATGCGGAACAGGTGATTAACAGATCAGACAGTCAACGAATTCCGCGCTAATTCGTATTTCTTACTAGTATATTCCGCGTTATTATTACTTCCAGACATATTTTAGGTGGGTATAAGTGCCGTATCGATTGCTATTTATTTTTTTCTATGTAACTATGGAACGTACGTCAAAAGATTGTCATTATAAAGTGACACAAGAATGACGGGCAATCGAGATGAGCTCATTACTAAAAATTACAAAAAACTCAGATTTTGATCTTCACAATTTTTCATTTAATAGCTTCTCAAATGATTGTTTGTCATATTTGACGTATTTTGTTTTGTTCTTCGTAAAATCTCCATTTCCATATTTATCGTATAATTTGTAATATGCATTAATAATCAATTTCTTAATTTCATTACTCAAATAACTCCTTAAATTAGAGTCTGTTATATTATATTTTTCATAATTTTTGATCGCTTCTTCAAACAGTTCATTAAAATTCTTGAATAACTCTTTAATAGATTCCCTTTCCTTATTCGATAAATTACCACTACTTCCTCCTGATGAAGACACTACACCCCCATTGTGTGCAGCACTCGTAGTGGCCATCGATGTCATGTCTCTAATAATAATATACGATGCATAATTCCAGTCATCGAGAAACAATTTAAGGAACCTATTTTTCAACTTGTTTAATCTTTCAATCCCCATATTGCCCAAAAGATCAAAAAGAATCGACGACCGATTAATGATTGTCTCAATCATGATTAAATTCTTAACGAGATAAAACCCTTGTGTCGATTTCTTTAGTGAAACTTCGTTGTTTTTCAATCCGATTTCGATATTAATCATGATTGAATCTATAATATCGGACAAAAAGGAGGACAACAAGTACCCTGGACTCTCGTCGTTATTCGTATTGGGTAGCACGGATGTATATACGGTAACAAACTTGACTGGAGGCTTGATCAAAAGCCAATCTCCCAACTTGTAGTTTTCAATCAATTTGACCAAAGATTTGGGGAATTCACTCGACTTACGAATCCTCGAAAGTAAATCAACAATGACTTCGGGTATATTTTTGTCATTTAAAGTGCTTATTGTCTGGAACTTGGCCTCGATCATTCGGAGATATTCCTTGAAAATAATCGAGTTCTTAATGACAAATATCTCAACATTTTGGTGAAGCTCCTTGCTCTCTAATCCATAATTGGCCAAGAACAGTTCGAAATGGAGCAAGTTTTCGATTATTTCCAACATTAAAAGGTCATTATTGACAATTTGCTTTGTATTGTTAAAAAATGTATTGAATCCACCCATTACTTCATGATTATAAATTTCTCCCACTAAAGGCTCAATCAATGAGTTGATCAACTCCCCACTATTAAGATTGAGCTTGGCAATCAAATCACACTCATCCTTGATCGCCTTTATAGCCTCATTATTAAATCTATTGATACCATTACTTCCCTTCTCATATGGGATGTTTGGTGGACGTTCTACCGGCTTTGTTGCGGCTGCAAACGGCTTGACGCGTTCAACCAACAACCTACCTCTTGTCCTCAAATATAAGCTGGTTACATATCCCGGATCACTTGCAAAATGCTTGATAATCATATTTAAATCACCCAATTTGACATCATTCTTGATTATTTCACTAGGTAGAGACCCGATTAATGACTGGAAATATGTCTGCAACTTGATTTCGGATTTATCAATCAATGTCTCGAAATTGATCATCAACCCCGTGAATTGCCGGAACCTAGGCTTTATTTCTTCTAATAAACTTTTACTCTTGCCCAATGTGGCAATAAACTTAGGTAATCCAATCAACTCTATTCGATTGTTCAAAACATCTTCATATTTATGTATAGTTGCGGCGCTCTCATTAACATCACTTAGTAATTGAATCCCTTTTTCCACCTGCCTTTTGTTTTCATTTAATTTGTTGACCTCTTGAAGAATCGGCTTGATATTCTTCAGAGCATTGCTCGACCTGCTCGAAACTTTGGTGAGTGACCGAGAAATCGAATTGAATAGTTCCTTCGACTTGATTAGATTCTGGTTGAGCACTGCCACATCAGCCTCGTCTATATCCACGTTGAATGACATTTAGATGTTTGATTATGTATGGTTTGAATTTTGATGTTTGTCAAATCGCGCTTGGATTGCAAAAAATGATATACATTAAAACTTTTAGTTACCCGGATACAATTAGAGTTTAGTTTTGTTGCAAAGTTTTAAGATTTATATTTTATTTATGGTGGCAAATTAGTTTTCAAAACTTATTTCAAAATGACCATCTATAGAGACAACGAACAGGACTTATCTACTCTTTTTGAAGGTCTCAGTGCCTCTTTGAACCTCAAAAAGGAAGGGAGAGGGAAAAAGACCACAAACTCGGTACACAATACCGAGTTTTCAGTTGAAAGCTGGAAGTTCAATGAATGGGACTATCCAAAGCTGGTAAACGGTGAGTTGTTACCCATTAATGCCCGTGGTTTGTTCACTCACAATAATAAGGAGATTGTTGTTCGTGGGTATGATAAGTTTTTCAACGTTGGAGAAGTTGATCACACTCAACGTGAAAACTTGATCGAAAATACAGGAGGTCCTTATGAGATCACTTTGAAGGAAAACGGTTGCATTATTCTCATTGGTGCATTGGCCTCGGGTGACATTGTTGTTTGCTCAAAACATTCAACTGGTGAAAGAAAAGAATTGACCACAAATCATGCAATGGAAGGCGAATCTCATTTGCAAAAACAATTGAAATCTTTGAATAAAAATCTCGGTGATTTGGCAAAGTATTTGTATAAAAATAACTTAACTGCCGTTGCCGAGTTATGTGATGATAAATTTGAAGAGCATGTCTTGCCATATTCGGAAGAGAAGGCTGGATTATATTTGCATGGTTTGAACCACAACACAATCAAGTTTTCGACTTTACCAATGGACAAGGTTTACGAGTTTGCCGATGAGTGGGGGTTCAAGAAGATCGATTCGTTTGTATACGAGGATCCTGCTAAGTTGTTTGAATTTTTTGAAGAATCTAAAAAGACAGGTAAGTATAAGGATAGAGAAGTCGAAGGGTTTGTAGTGAGATGCAAGACAAAAGCCACAGGTGATGACTTATTTTTCAAGTACAAGTTTGAGCAGCCTTATTTATTGTACCGTCAATTCAGAGAAGTGACCAAAACCTACATCCGTACTGGCGCTGTGAATAAGGTTAAATTGAAACACAACAAATATATTACAAGTCAGTATCTCCAATTCGCTGCAAAAGTTTTGGAAGCCGATCCAAAGCTTAAGGACTCATTTATGGAGGGACACGGAATCATCAAATTGAGAGAATTATTCTTGGAAAGCATCGGTGCGAATGATGGTATGAACTTGTTAAACATTGATAAAATTAACGAAGATTTGGAAATGATGAACCTCGGTGAAAAGAGCGCCAGTAGGAAGAAGTATGTTTTTGTTCCGATAGCAACAATCTCATGTGGGAAAACGACAACATTCCAAACTTTGATGAACTTATTTCCCGAATGGGCCCATATTCAAAATGATAACATCAGCAGAGGCTCGAAATTGAAATTGGTTGATCGTTGCTTAAAGAGCTTATACACCAAAGATGTTGTTTTAGTTGATAGAAACAATTCCGAGTATAGAGAAAGAAGACAGTTGTTTACAGATTTTGAATCCAAGAGAACGAAATATTTGGGCGATGAAGACGAAGACATCCAAATCCATTATATTGCCTTAAACTTTGTGAATGATGAACTTTTTAATGACAAGGAAAAGTGGTGGGATATCACTTTTAAAAGAACAAAGGACAGAGGCGACAATCATCAATCCATTAAATATGACACCCAGGCGGAAATAGCAACCTCTGTGATGCGTAGATTCATGAAATGCTTTCAAAAAGTGAATCCCAAAGTCCAGCCCGATTCTAATTTTGATTTGATCATTAACTTGAACATTGCAAATGGTGAATTCTCAACCTTATCGAACGTCAAAACGATATTGAAAAACATTTACGCAACATATCCCGGAATGGTTAAGAAGAAGCCTACAGAACAGGACATTGACGAGGCTTTCCGCCGGGCTTTGGATTATAAGCCCACATTCTCTAAGGACATGGGCAAGGCCAACCAAAGCAAAAAGACTTTGCCCTCATACTATGGTATTGACATTGATAAGAATGCCTTGATTGGTATTTTAAATGAATACATAGGCTCGACGCCCGGATGGAAGGAGTTACAAGACATAAAGAGAGTCCAGGAACAATTCCACGTTACGTTGGGTCATTTTGTTAGCACAAAAAAAGATCCATCGCTCAAGCCTAAATGGAGGGCTTTGGTTGATTCATTTCCGGTTGGACCAAAGACACAAGATAGACAATGGTTGGACTACTATGCCGACATTAAACTCGATCAAATTGTCATTCATGACAAGAACTTGATCTGTGTCAAGGTTACTATCGATAAGATATTCAACTTGTCGAAGCCAATCACAGGGGTTGAGCCCTTGAATGAGTATCTTCACATCACTGTGGGTACTTTTGATGCCAAGATCAAGCCAATGAACTCGAATGAGACCTTGAATAAACTATACAGTTCGAATCCTCATGTCAAGGATGGCGAGATTATGATACAAGGCGACTTGATGGATGTCGTGCAGTTGCCAGTCGGTAAGATAATGTACAAACAAAGAATGTTTGCTCAATTTTAAAGAGTAAATTTAATATATATTAGAATTAGAATATAATAGACTAGAGAATTTTGTAAAAGTTGTGCGAATACATGAAAAAATTAAAAATCAAAAGACATTAAGATCAAATTTAACACAAATACAATATGTTCTCATATCTTGCCTCATGGTTCCAACCTGCTGAGCTCCCATCGCATATCATTCCACAGTTGAAGGAGACTATACAGGCCAACAAGATCGTGGTTTATTCGAAAACCACTTGTAGTTTTTCCTATCAAGCAAAGCAGATGTTTTTGGCAAAGAACAAGAACTTTGAAGTCGTCGAACTTAACCACTTGGACGAAGGAAAAGATCTTCAAAGAGGGTTGTACGAACTCACAGGCCAAAGGACGGTTCCTAATATCTTTATTGATGGAAAACACATTGGTGGGTATGATGATTTGCTGTCTTTGAATTCTTCGGGCAAGTTGAACGCATTGCTTAACTGAATGTAGATTATATTAGAATACACGGCTTTAATGAATATATGTGTTTGTAGGTGTAGTCGATAGGCGGAAATGACTTGATTATTGGTGATTCATTTTGGTAGCGCGACCATGGTAGCGCCATCAATTCAGATTTTTCACTTTTGCAACTGCCACACATTTCAAGCTAGATCATGGCATTGAATAGTCTTATTCACCTGATATGGTCATGGAGATGGACCAAACCACTCTTGTTTATCTTAGCAGCGCATTTGGTCTACAAGGTCTATCATGGAACGCCTCAAGATTGCAGCCAAATCACGTTTAAAGAGGCACACGATTTTAACGAACAACGTAGCATACTCGGTGATCGATTGTATGAATCGGTTATTCCAAATTTTCAAAATCAAAGTGATTTCAGTATTTTCAATGAGTCGTATGATCCCAGATTGATGCCGGCTTTATTGCTCAATTCAATACATGACTCTGTGATTCAAAATGGGAAATTGGACCCCCACTTCAAAGTGCGATTCGATTGGGCTAACTGGCTTGATTTAAAGGTTTTTGAATCTGATTTACGTTGTGAATCTTTCTTATCTCATTACGGTATAAAAGAGGATGTAGAGTTTGAACTGATTTGCCAAGATACTGATGATCATCTTATCAAAATTAACGGTCCGATCGATTTAGCCATGACCGAAGACGCCAGAAATTATATTGGTTCAAGTTATCTACTTTTTTCAGCACCAATACCAGAAAGAATTGCCATTTTGGGACTTACTAGTGAAAAATCAACCTTGATAATACCAATTCTGGACAAACAGCATGATAAAGATTATCTAATCGAGACGTATTTAACCAAATCCGATCGAAATACTATAAATCTCAGTCATGAATGGAAAAATCTCCATGAAATTGATTCTTTTAAAAGAGAAATCACAATCAATAATTCTATAAGTTATGAGACAACCCGTCTAATTAATCAAGAGCAAAAAGCCGAATTGACCAATTCAGATTTCCTAGAAACACTCAACATAATTAAAGAGCCTCTCGATTTAAAATACTTCCATGAAGCAATTACTCAAGACAAAAGAGGCCACCACTACGACTGGCGCTTTTTCCGTTCGTTGGATTATGGCAATTATGAGAAGAAAGCGATTTTTCATAGACTCACAAGGGCATGGCTTCATTTTTCAAAGTCGATTGGCCTCACGACTTGGTTAGCACATGGGTCTTTACTTGGGTGGTATTGGAATGGTATGACGATGCCATGGGATCCCGATTTGGACGTCCAGGTCACGCTAGAATCGTTATTTTTATTGGCCCAAAACTATAACCAAACATTTATTGTTGATTTGACCATTGTGGACAATGATGAAAAAAGCCTAGGAATAGGGTCATATTTGTTAGATGTAAGTCCAAGTAGCTTGAACAGAAATCTGAACGGATCGGACACGATTGATGCTCGTTTCATCGACACCGCAACTGGCTTTTACGTTGATATAACGGCATTAGCACACACGAAAGCTTCTGAAAAAAGTCAAAACTGGAACTCACAGCGTCTTTCGGAGTTCAATCAAGTCTTGGACTCCGAATATAAGCAAAAACAAAATTCGCAAACAATTTCTCCTCAGGATTTGCAGAGTACTCTAGAATCAAAAAGAGTTGATATGGTCAACAATAAGCGGCTCGTCAACTGTAAGGACAACCATTTCTACACAATAGAAGACTTGCATCCACTCAAACGTACTCTTTTTGAAGGAGTTGAGGCGTTTGTTCCCCATCGGTTCGAACAAATAATCCACCGTGAGTACCCCCACGGATTATATAGCAAGCGGCATGAAGGCCATATGTTTCGGCCAGTGCTTGATTTGTGGGTACCAGTCGATATCTGCCCTAAAGACCCGCTTGGACTGGCATGTTTGGATGAGGAAACAATCTTAGAATCGAAAAGTGTACGAGCAATAACCAGCCGGCATCGTGAGGAATTGCACGCAAGAAACCCCAAATCGTACATTGAAGAGATCACCACGTGTCTAGTTGATCCTTGGATTATCCGGAGGGCTCAGAAGATGCTGAAAATGGTACAATAGCGAATTGGAGATTTCTAAAAGCACTCCTGAAAACAAAGAACATATCGTGGTGTATATACCGGGTGTGGTGAACTTGGAACAAATGGGAAATGGTCTGTCGATCTACCTCTAGATCTTCTAAGCAAATATAACAGAAGCACCCGGACATATCCCAAAAAGCTATTTAAATATCGGGATGTTATGAAAAAGTCTAATTTTTCACTCCAATTATTCACAACTTGCTTGCAGGCTGGTTGCAGATTGTAGATACCAGCTACTTGAAAAATACAATTCATCGAATGATGTAAAAATCGTGAAATGTTCACTTGAGAATATCCTTCAACAACTCAATACCCCACAAATGAAACTTGATGAACAACTGCGGATCGTTGGTGAGCTCCACCAACGACTTTGGCTTGATCATCGACCGCCTCAAGTACCGCTCGTGGTCCAACATTGAATCGTTTGCCCCAACCGAAACAATCTCGACTTGTTTTTGAATAAGCTTAATAATCTCACTCAAATATACACTAACAATATCCCAATTGAGTAAAAGTTTGGTTTCTGCATCCGAAATCACCATCACCGAATACTTTCTCTCTGAACCTCTAGCATTGATATCTTTAATCTTGAATATCTTGAAAATACAGTATCCATTTGTTACATCTCCATAAAACATAGGTTTTGTGATATCCAGTGTAGTTTCGATTGAAAGCGACTTCATCGCCAAATTTGAAAGGGTCAGGTACCTTCTGGCATTAGCAGGGTAATTCGTCAGTACAAAAACCTCATCATCTTCCAGTTTGGTTACCAAATTGACAGCATCTGATTCGGGGAGCAATAGCTTACACAGGGCACAAGTCTGTAATTTCGAATTCGATTGAAGTGTATGTTTCGATTCAAGGTCCTTTGTGGTCACTTGAGTACATATGATTGTCGTAGGCCCATGTATCTCACAAAAATGAGCCAAACAAACGATGAAATTGTCCATCTTTTAATGATACAGAGTGGATTTTTCAGCGAAAATTGAAAAAATATATACACTTCAAATAAATTCATTAACCCCATCAAAACAAAATGGCAAAAGGTAAGTGAAAAATCAGGATAAAGGGAGGTTATCAATATACTAACATCTCCAGCAACACAAACAGACTATACCATCAACAACCCCGAAGTTGTTTCACACTTGAAATTGGCCGGTGAAATCGCCAACAAGGTCATCGCTCAAGTTAGAGCATTGACCATTGCTGGTGCCACTACTTATGAACTTTCACTCAAAGGTGATGCCTTGATGAAGGAAGAATTGGAAAAAGTATTTACTGGCGAAAAAGAAAAGGATCTTTCCAAAGGTATTGCCTTCCCAACATGTATCAATCCAAATCAAATCCCAGCACATTTGTCGCCATTGAACGCTGAAGAAAGTTCAAACATCACTTTGAAGGATGGAGATGTCGTTAACATCATGTTGGGTGTTCAATTGGATGGATTTCCAGGTATTGTTGCCGAAACACTTATTATTGGTGAACTAGCCACGAGTCCAATTTCAGGTCAAAAAGCAGATTTGTTACATGCAGCTTGGACTGCTTCTGAAGCTGCAATTAGTACTATGAAACCTAAAGCTAAGAATTGGGATGTCACCACCATTGTTGACAAGGTTGCAAAAGATTTTGGTACAACCCCGGTCGAAAGTATGTTATCACATAATATCTTAAGAAATGATATGTATGGACCAAATGAGATTATTTTAAACCCTACAAAGCAAAACAAGGGTCAAATGGAAACATTCAAATTCGATGAAGGTGAAATTTACGGGTTGGATATTTTGATTTCAACTTCAGCTGATGGTAAAGTCAAACCTTCTGATTATAGAACTACAATGTATAAATTGACTGGTCATACTTATTCTTTAAAGATGAAGATGTCTCACAAGATGTTGGGTGAATTGAAGAAGAAGTCGAACGGCCCATTTCCTGTTAATATCAGAACTTTTGATGACTACTCAAGAGCTAGAGGTGGATTGGCAGAACCAACTAATCATAGAGTTGTTTTGGCTTATGATGTTGTCACTGAAAAAGAAGGTGAATATGTTGCTCAATTCTTTACTACATTGGCCATCACAAAGGAAGGTATTGTTCGCTTCACCAACCCAACTTTCGATCCAAAATTGTATCTGACTGAAAAGAAGGTTGAAGATGAAAGTGTTGTTGCTGCTTTGACAAATTTAAAGATTTAATCAAATCTATTGACTATTTTGAACTACTTTTTATTCTCTTTACTTGTCCGTAAATATAATAACGATTTTTTTCGCGTTGAAAAATTGACAGTAACAAACACTTCAAGACTTCAAAACTTGACCACCGAGTCAGATTCTAAACCTTCGATAGAGACCCAAGCAGAGGTGGTGAAGCTCGAATGAATCAAATGGACTCCACAAAAGATGAGCGAAGCGAGACTGAAACAGAACCCAATAGCCAAAATGAAGCGATAATACCTGAAAACACATTCATTCCCATAACTAGAAAACCAGGAAGACCGCCCAAGAAAAGGACTCGGTCGCCGTCTGCGGTTCCACTGCTCCCCAAGCTTAAAATAACACTTCCAGCACCAAACAAAGTAGATCAAAGTGTTAATATGACAAAACGAAAATCACAACGAATTGCTAAAAAAGACACCTCAAAAGACATTCCAGCATTAGGATCGAGTCCGAATATCATCGAGACACCACACAATGATAGAAACCCCGTCCAAAGCTCTAGCAAAATATCCTTCACAGAGCCTCCTTTGGCAGAACCAGTCCCGGTATACACGGGGTTACCGTTGGAAGTATTTCCATCACAAAAAATCAAAAAAGAATCACTCTGGCCAATAAAAAGTCGGAAAACTTCAAGAATGGGATCACGAGAGTCATCTGCGGCTCTCTCAGCAACAACACCGCCCGTTTCGGACGATGCAGAGTCTTTACAGAATATTGAAAAATGTAACGGACTGCTCAAAACAGAGCTATCAAGAGATTTGACCATCTACAGCGATATAAGACATCATTTAAAGCGACAAATGATTGAAAACGACAAAAAAACACCAAAGCAGCCCACTATAAAATCCGAAAACACTCCCAAATCGGCCAAACGGGTCAAAGTGACGTCACCAAAGAAGCTAGCAGTGGCGAATTTGGCTCCAACGGCAGTCAAGGATATTCAAAACGTCCCAGTCACCCAGGAGGATGATCCAACCATCGATAATGATGACTTTTGTACCGCTTGTGGTGGCCCAGGGATATTTATATGCTGTGAAACGTGTCCTCGGTCTTTCCACTTTGCATGCTGTGAACCACCTTTAGAAGAAGCACCTGAAGATGAATGGTATTGCCGCGAATGTGCAGCGCTCCGAAACCCGCTGATTGGTCAGAAATGGTTGAACGTTGGTCTTTTTGGAAAACTTCTTAATATGAATGAATCTCGAAATCCAAAAGAATTTGAACTCCCAAAAAGACTTAGAAACGACACATTTATTGGGGTGTTTACTGGAACTGGTGGTGAATATGAAGATGACACTTTAAAACCAGAACTTACATTTAATAAAATCAATGGGTCTCAAATAGCAGGTTTCAACAGAAATGAAGATTTGGAGATTGAGGCGCTTTACGATAAAAATTCTCAGCCATATCTATGTCACAAATGCGGGCTATCTGGGCTTAACCATCGCACACTTACACATTGCGATTATTGCTCGTTGGTGTGGCATATTGATTGTTTAAAAGAACCTATGCTTGCACCCAAAAAATTGGGTTCCAAATGGAGATGTCCAAACCATTTTGAAAATTTACTTCCAAATTATAAACTTCGCCGGCTTAAAGATAGCTTGGTTGTTGAACCGTCACTCGAAAGTCATTTTCTTAAAATGACCCAATTTGGTGATATTGTGGTTAAATATCAAGATCAACCTTATTTGGATAATGAAACACTGCTTGGAGAGTATCTACAATATGAGGCTGATGGGTTCGAAAGGTCACCCGACTTTGAACCGGCAGATTTCTCCCAAAATTCGTTTGTTTTGAATAATCGAGTTGTTTCTACAAACAGTAGAATAGTTAACTTAAAAAATAGAGAAATGGACTCGTTTGTGTACCGGATTCCCGAAAAGCTGATTTTAATGGACTTTATGAGCAAGGTAGAACGAGATAAAGGCATCAAGGAAGGTGTTTTGGGTGAAATAAAAGGGTATGAAACTAGAAGTGGTCAAGAGCAAGACTTTATTGAGAGCGTGAAAGAGTTATCAAAATCTGATAGGACGCTAGAAACCAATGTTGAAGAGATAAAATCGGAAGTTGAAGAAATCTCTAAAGAACAGTCACAACAAGTCAAGATGGAGATCTCGGATTTGCTCAAAGCAGCCTTCAATGCCGAACCCGAGATCGACCAACTCCGTCATATCAAGCGCTTGATGCAAATTAAAGGCAAGGAAGCCTTGCTCGATTTTCTACAATCATAATTGTATTATAATGTATTTACACGAATTAGTAGCATAATATATATGAGACGAGGCAGTCTAAAACATCGTCGTTTGTGGAAGTTTGAGGATTGGAATTTGTTCCAGAGCCACTGGAGTAGCTCCAGTTGCCTTCACCAACTTTTTAAGAATCTTAGATTGGTTCATATGTGCAACGTCGAGTTCAAGTCCCTGGCCTTGAATGGGATGAACAACAATCTTTATTGGACAGGCTTTGACTTCTTCTTTGTTTTTGACGGCGATTCGAGTACACACAAATTCGATATCTTCGTTATGGAACTTTAATACAGGAAGGTTTTCTTTAAAAAATTTCTTTAAACCGATTGCAGGTTCATGAATATTCTTTTGGATCAACAACAATTCGACTTTGCGGAATTTGGCGGCGTCGATCTTGTAAGCATTTGCAGGAGAGCCTGCTATAAGGTTCAACCTTGCTATCTGCTTCAATATGCTGGATTTAGGGAGGTCTTTAAACATTGACATTTTGATGTGGTTGTTTAAGATTCGAGATTGGTTAAATTTTTTTTCACATCTAGTCTCAAAAAAGTCGTGTCGCAACGAATTTTCAATTATCGACAGGAACACCTAAAGGTCAGTTCAAGGGTTTATAAGTTAGTTTAGTAATAGAGAGGTAGTATCTTTGTCGACGGTTTTATACATTATTGGTGAGCTATTAAGGTATCAGAAAGTAATTATGTTTCTTGTTGACGACGAATTTAAGTAAGTTTCGGTAATACGTTTCAGCGCTACCAGATGCGACTGGACTCTTGCAACCGTGAAGCATGTTTACAAAGCTAACTAATCTTATCATGTTTCACATCGGTATCAGGAAATTTAAATTATAAAACCATCATGACTATATGTTTTATTTTAATATAACGTCTATTTATCACCTTTACCTTAAACCCACTTTCTATGCCACAAATACGAGTCATATCGTTTATTTCTCCGTTGGTTTATTTCTCCATTGTTTATTTCTGCATTCTTTGTAATGCACTTGTCAAAGACATTAGAGATCATTAAACACACTCTTGTATTTCTCTCATTAAAAATTGTCTTTTCGCTACCAATTTTTGTATTTCCTTCTCTTTTTGCACCCATTTCCAACCACAAAAGCAATGAGGCCACATATTTCCCGCTATGTCTATACCTTGTGTAGATCACTCGGAACACATTTCGAAGCCGATAAAGACTTGGTTTTGATCACAGGCGGCTCTTTGGGATTGGGTAGAGAAATCAGTGTGGCATTTGCAAAAGCTTTTGCTCGAGTAATTGTTCTTGATCTTGCCCCACCAAATGAAGCAAATAGGGTCGATGGTGTTTATTATTATACTTGTGATGTTAGCGATTACAATCAAGTTGTCAAAATTCAACGGTTAATCGAAATGGAAGTTGGAGCAGTGAGTATTCTAATCAATAATGCTGGAATTGCAACCGGCAAAAGCGTTCTTGAATTAAGTCAAGTGGAGATTGATAAAACGATCAAGGTCAACTTGAATGCAAGCTTTTATACGATCAAAGCGGTTTTACCAGACATGATCAACAGAAAGAGAGGGTATATCGTTACGATTGCTTCTGTATTAGGGTACATGAGTCCAGCTAGGCTTAGCGCGTATGGTGCATCCAAATCGGGCTTGATAGCATTGCATGAGTCGCTAACATATGAATTGGGCCTGCCAGCGTTCAATAAAACGGGCGTAAAGACGTTACTTGTATGTTTGGGACAACTAAAAACAACAATGTTTCTGGGTGTTAAAACACCAAGTCAAATATTGGCACCACCATTGGATACAACGTATGTTGCTGAGCAGATCTTGTTTGCTTTGAATAATGGACGTCGAGGTGAAATGATTTTACCATTTTATGGTCATTTCATGCCAATTTTTAGAGCTCTTCCATGGCCAATCGTTCAAATTGTACGGAATGTTTCTGGAATTGATAAGAGTATGAAAACATTTAAAAATGTCTTTGAAAAGTTACCAAAAGAGCAAAATTCATCTCTGGTTCCATGTGCGTTTGCCATTTGAATATTTTTCAAATAATTGATCAACAGTGAAGTTTCTTACTGTCCAAAAAGTTCTATTGGCCTCTTTTTTAACACAAACTTCCAAATCATATCTCTGTCTATTTTTTGAATGCATCATTTCAATAAATAAATCGTTATATTTTTTCAATGAAATGTATAATTCTTCAACGTATCTTATACCAAAAAAATCGAGTATTTCTGAAGATGGTATGAAGATTGTAAGCGAGTTATCATGGGTGAGTAATATCTCATCATCATCTTTGGCATCTACATCGGTCAAGATGATTTCTAAGCCTCTTGGAATTGGGTCTGACAATTCATATTCCTTTGTTCTTTGGCTGTATTCAAACGTTTTGGTACAAATATGTAACCAGTCCATCGGTATTGACCCAACAATATATGAACTTACTTTGAAAATTTCGTTGGGAGATACATTTCTCAATTTATTCAAGTCAGAAAGTGAATGTGAAGATAAAGGTTGAAATTGGATTAAAGAATCTGGAGCTTGAGGTGCCAGAAAATACTCACGTTGTGTATTAATTGGTGAAGCTTCATTTGAAGAAGAAGCATAGTCATTCTGGAAGTCTACATCTGGAACTACCAGGTCGTCGTATGTTCCAGCTTCTCTTTTTAAGGTGCGTGCCGATTTCGTATTTAGCTGTGTGCCGGTATCATTGGCTTGATTTTTTAACGAGTGACTACCATCGATTTGATTAACCCTGCTGTCTACTCGACTTTCCACCTGATTAGCATTCTGAGACATCGGCGTTGAATGCGTCACTTGCTGAGAGTCTATTTGCATTCTCAATCGACTATTTCGATCCCCCCTCGCACTTCTTTCATGTGCTATGATTGCCTTATTGATCCTATCACACCATAGTTTTGGCATCACCTTTTTAAATAAATTTTGATCTATATTTGCAAAAAAGTCTAGTTGAAATGTTTGAACCATCCGAGTATACAAGACTTGAACTTCAGATCTTGAATCATGATCTCTTGGAATACATTCGATATAATCCGCACGACATTCCATGATACCTTTAAATTGTTTTGGACGAAGAATTATTCTTAAAAACAATAATTTTGGAACAATTCTAAAATGCCCAATTTGTGAAGAATCTAGAAATTGAATGTCTGTTTTTGAAAAATAACTATCATTTAAAGCGTTTAATTTCTCAGGGAAAACATCAAGACATAACATATTATGGGGCATCACTTGAATCCCCCCACCAATCATGATTTGTGGTGGATCGATTGGAGGTATGTTTTGGTTTACTGTGAAATCGGTGACAATTAACTGGTTGATTTTTGGAGATTTCCGAAGGTAAAGTCCATAACAATAAATGGCATGTCGATTGCCAAATCCCTTATGGTCAACATCATTTGGAATCTGGGATATAGTACACACAGGGACTTCATCCATTATAAAATACAGAAAAAGAAGCAAAGAAAATTTATTTTCGTGGTTGCAATTTTCGCGCTCTACTAATTAAGATCTATAATCACCATTTATGGTAACGTACTCATGTGACAAATCACACGTCCAGAATTGTGTTGAATGGCCACCTCCAGTTCCTAAATCGATTTCAATCTCCAAATCTTCGGCCTGTAAAATTTGAGATGCTCTTTCTTCATCAATCAATTCGGGTTCTCCATTAATCAAAAGTTTTAAAATTGGGGTTCCATCTGTTGGAATAAATGAAACGTTTGTTTTAGAAGGAATTACACTCGAAACTTCGGAATAACCGATTGCACAAAGAATACGCCCCCAATTAGCATCTTCGCCATACATTGCGGTTTTGAATAAGGATGAGTTTGCAATCGATGAAGCAATAGTTTTGGCATCAGTATATGATAAGGCATCTTTTACATTAATTGTGATAAACTTGGTAGCGCCCTCTCCATCACGAACTACTAATTGAGCCAATTTTTGAGCAAAATCGGTTATTTCATCTTGAACTTGTTCGAATTCAGGTGAAGATTCGGTGATTGTATTTCCACCAGCAGCTCCGTTTGCAATGGCAACAATCGTGTCGTTAGTCGACATATCACCATCAACAGAGATACTATTGAATGATCTTTCGGTGGAATAACTTAAAATCTTTTGTAAGGCCGATGCAGTGATTGGTAAATCAAGTACAAAGAAGCCTAAAAGAGTGGCCATGTTTGGACATATCATCCCAGCACCTTTGGCCAACCCGGCTAACGTATATTGGGTGCCATTGATGATAAAATTCTTGGTGACCAATTTGGGGAAAGTATCGGTGGTACAAATGGCAGTTGCACAATCGATCCAATGATCATGTGTGTTACCCAATTGACTGGCCAATTTTGGGATCCCCTTCAATATCGAGTCAATTGGCAAATTGTTCCCAATCACACCTGTTGACATTACCAAAGTCGAGTTTTCAGGGTTTTGAAATGTTTGATCTGTTGTTTGAACCATTGATTTTGCATCTTGTATACCTTGTGCACCGGTAACCGCATTTGCATTCCCACTATTGATGATCAATGAATTGATTCCTTTTCCGCCGGTTTCTTTTAAAATTTTTGACGAAACTTGTACTGGAGCAGCTTTAAATTTATTTTTGGTGAAAACACCAGCAGCAACTGCTTGATTTGAATGCAGATTTCTTAATAAAGCAAGATCAAATTTGCCGTCTTTTTTGACACCACAGTGGAACCCACCAACTTCAAATCCCTTGGGGTATACTCCGGTTTGAGGTACGAACCGAGAAGCCTTGTTTAAGTAGCGAAATGATTGTTTCATGTTTTGTATCAAGAAAGAAAGTTAAAGTTATTGATAAGAGTCATATCGCGGTAAAATTTTTCACGATTACCGTTTTCGGAAACAACAACTGTTTTTTGCAACCGACAGTAAAAACACGACATTTATTCGCGAAGAGAGAAACTCAAGATTTAAATCCATCTCAAAATGCAGTAATGTTAAAGTATTCTATACTTCGCCGAATTAAGCAATGTGGAAACATATCCATACTTCCGAGAGCATATATTACACACAATGCCCATTCTAGCGACTCCATCCTCAATGTCTCGCCATTTGAAGTTGCGCCCAGTGACACCAAAAAATCAATCAACCAAGGAATCCTATACAGCATCTATATACAATCACTTTTGCGGAATGATTTTAACAGGTCACGATCTACTCTAAGCAAAATCGCTCAACAAGTCTCGAAGAAAAATGACGCAGACACTTACTTTTCATGTCTTGAATTACTCTTATCGAGCTTTACTCCAGAATCAGTCAACATATATAATCTCCATATGATATACGAGGACTTTGCCGATATGGCAAAGCGGAAGCTCGCAAAGACCGATCCGAGATTGGAAGATATACGATTGAGCTTTATAGTTTGTTTTGTCAGCTGTTATTCGAACGAAATGACACTCACCAAAAACGTCAAAAGTAAAGTTATTAAGGATTCGATTATAAAGCGTTTGGAAACTTTAATGAAAAATATACAACCAAATGAGGTGGTAGCGCTCCTTCAAACTCAACTGCAGCTCGATAGTCTTGACGAAATATGCTCCAAAAGTAAGAAAATCAAAGGTAATGTCACAATACAATTACTTGGAGGGAAACAACAACCCGATGTTGAAATGATGCTGATCGAAAAATATAAAGATAAAAACGGGTTCGTTAATTTGAGCTCATTATGTCGGTTTATCTCTGAATCGAATTTCTCTCCATTACTTAATGATAATCAAAAGTTGTATGAAATTTATGATATGCTTTCGCTGGACGAAAAAGCCGATTTCAATGCTCGATACTCCAAGTTTAATGAGTCACGCCAATTGACATTGGAGGCAAATATGTTAATTTTGATGGGGACATCACATTCAAGTAAAATCGCCAACATCACGGCATTTAAAACCTCACATGACGATATCATTTACGATTGGTATTCAAAGAACATCAAGGCTTTGAACACAGTTTTCGACAAGCTTAATAATCAGAACCACAAAGATGTTGATCTTGTTCTCTTGCGCAATATGCCGTACTTGAACTCGGGAACCAAAGAAACAATAGTGGCTTTGATCATATCGACTCTTATCTCGCTAACAATGTCTTCGAGAGAAGGTTATGCCACCGTACTATCCGTCGCACTGAGATCCCTGTTCATGTTTCGACAAATAATCAAAAAAGATCAATGGTTAAAAAAAATCCCCAAGACATTATTGGATTTATCACAAGAACAAGAGATTAGCCTTTTTGGGAATTTAATAAAGATAATATTAGACAATTGTGAAGTTCAAATTTCAGATTCAGAACTTAATGAATACAAGAAAGTCTTGCAGATGAATAATAGAACGTTGGATGATTCCTTTAAAACGAATGCTTTTTGTCATTCAATCATCAATAAAGGTACTAAGAAAGTGGGAGTGATTCGAATTCATCCATATTTGTATGACAAATTCAAAACTATGAGTTCGCTCACTTATGGAAATTCTCTTTATTTACCGATGCTTTCTCCACCACAACCATGGACTTCTCCACGGAAGGGAGGGTACTTGAATGATTTGAGAGATATCGTCATTTCGAGTGATGCACATACTTCACTCAGACATTTAGACAAGGCACATACTACTGGTCAATTGGAGTCCACTTATCACGGGCTAAATATCCTTGGTTCGCAACCTTGGGCCATCAATTCAAAGGTACTTTTTGTTTTCAATCAAGTAATGATGCTTGAAAATGGATTTCTTAAAATACCTCCTTCATTGATCAAATTATCAGATGATAATTCTCGATATCATGATTTGAAGAATTTACGTATTGTTTATGAGATGACACATATGTTGGCGCAAGCTTTTGATACAAATGGTGATGCATTTTATTTGCCTCATTCTGTTGATTTCAGAGGCCGTGCTTATCCAATGGTTTCATTATTGTCCCATTATCAAGAGGATCATGTTAGAGGTTTGATGATGTTTTGGAATAGTAAACCCTTGGGGAAAGATGGTTATAATTGGTTGATTTATCAGTTGATTGGAGTTTTCGGTAAAGATAAGCTTTCACTTGAAGAAAGATTAATATTTTTTAATCAAATTAAACATAAGGTTCTTGATTCTGCTCGCAACCCATTGGATGGAGAACGATGGTGGGCACTTGGTGATAAACCATGGCAAACACTTGCTCTTTGTTTGGAGATAGAAAGTATCGATAACTTCATTAAAACCGGTGGTTTAATCGAAAATTATAAAAGCAGGATACCAGTACATCAAGATGGATCTTGTAATGGGCTTCAACATTATGCAGCTCTTGGAGCTGATCTAGAAGGGGCAATTGCGGTCAATCTTGCCAAGAGTGATGTTAAAGGAGATGCATATTCCAAAGTTTTGGAAGTTATTAAATTAAAAGTTGAATCTCAAGAACAAACAGAATTGACCGATTTGACATTAAAATTATTGAGTAGAAAGCTCATTAAACAAACGGTTATGACAACAGTATATGGAGTTACCCGATATGGTGGTTCAGAACAAATTTCGAATCGAATTAGTGAACTTATACAACAATATGATTTGAAATTAGAAAGAAATGAAGAAATTAATACTCAATTTTATGATTCACTCGTTAAAAACAAAAATAAATTATCCATGTATTTGAGTGGATTAATTTTATCTTCATTATCCGAACTTTTCAAAGGTGCTACTTTAATACAAAAATGGTTATTTGAAAATTGTTTTCGAGTAATTCATTCAATAGATCTAGAAACAGTTGAATATTTAAAAACAGTCGAAAAAGAATATGGTCCGATTGATTTATTTAATAATATCACATTCAAACCTATGAAATGGACTACAATCTCCGGATTTCCCGTGGTTCAAGTATACAAGAAAGATAAAATCACTCAAGTTCACACCTCTTTACAAAAGATATCGATTAATAAACCAGAAAAGATTTCTCCTATAGATAAAAGAAAGCAATTGAATGCAATAGCACCCAACTTCATTCATTCTATCGACTCACTTCATATGTTTATGACTGCTGTGGCTGCACATACAAACAAGTTGGCGTTTGTTGCTGTTCATGATTCATACTGGACTCATGCATCTGATGCAAATCAATTATCAAGTTTACTTAGACAAGAATTTGTTAGATTACATTCGAGTGATATTATTGATAATTTAAGACAAGATTTAAAATATTTAACACGAAATTCGTTTCAGATTTTATGGATTAATAAACAAGAAATTCCAGAGTTATCATCACAAATTGAAAAAATAAGGTCTGAATATCTGGAAACTTGTAAACAAACTTTAAAACTGTACAACAAGTTATTAATTCATGAAATGAAAAATAATGAATCAATATTCCAATTATTGAACAAGTATCAACCAAAAAGTTTTATGCGTACTGGTCAAACGTTGATTCAATATTCTGATTTGGGCCATAAATCAAAGAGGAAATTCATATTAAAAGATTATTTTCCCGTTCTTTCACCAGTAAATATCTTGGAATGTCCGCCAAAAGGTAGCTTTGATATCAATGAGGTTTTGGATAGTAAGTTCTTCTATTCATGATCTTTAATCATTTTTTCTAATCTACCAAAAATTTTATCTCTATGTATTGCCAATTCATCAGTTTCATCGGATTCAAAGAATGTATTTCTTTTAAAATCTTCATCTTCATCTTCATTTTCGTCATAGTAATTATCATCTGGTAAATATGAAATATCACCATAGTCTTCATAATCATCCTCTTCGAGTGCAAATCCATTACCACCAGCACCGTTTCGTATTCTTTCAAAATCGTAATCATCCTTCTCATCATCATATCGAGCATATTCATCCTCCTCTTCGCTCGAGTTTTTCTCATACAAGGCCTCAGCATCTTCATCTGCTGGATAATCATTCTGGTAGAAATCTTCTGCATTTGAATCTTCATCATCACTTAATCTTGTATCTTCATCTTTATCCAGTTGATATGCCTTTAAAACATTTTCATTCTCATCTTCATCATCTTCATCAAAGAAACGAATATAACCGATTTGTGATTGTGGATGGTTGGCCGAAGTAATTGGTTCTGATAAATAGTACACATCATAAACATAGTCGTCGATTAGTTCTTTTGATTCCTCGACACTTAAAAATGAATTGAGCATATCAGATAACTCATTTGGAATGACAGAATCTTCTTCAGTTTGTCTCTTTGGTATAACAAACTGCTTTCTTTCATCTTCATTCTGTTGTTCAGTATCAAGAAGATTTTTTTGGGAACTTTCGGAAAGAATCAGTTGAATCACCGAATTTCGATCTTCTCCAGTTGCTTTGGCCGATAAATCATCTGTACGTGATAATTTAAAATAAAAATTTTGCTCAACTGTGGTTACTGTTCTTTGAGGTCCTAGCCTTGGAGAACTAGTGGGTGATGCAACTGGCGTATTTTGTTTGGATCTTTTGACGGGTCGATTGTCTTCTAAAATGAGAGCTTGAAGAGGATTCTGTCCTCTTTTTCTTTTGATTCTAAGGATCTTTGGCGGTAAATTCATGGCTAAAGAAAAGTGGTTCAAAAAATAATTGAAATCGGTGCGGGGATTAATTTGATAAAGGCCATAGAGATTTGATGAACATGAACTTTCAAGATTTGAAAACACTTCAGTTTAATCTTGCTCATGGTTAATAGGAACTAAGACATCCTTCTGCTTGAGAATAACTATCGTGAGCTTTCTTAGGTATCAAAATCGGCCTATTTGTTATAGTATGCAATCGCATCGCTAATACAAATCTAGTACGCTAAAATACACTGAATATCCAGTACCCTAAAATAAACTGAAATATCTAGTACACTGACTTATTGCCAACTTTTCTGTACCCTAGTACTTCTTCCACTAGATTCTACATATTGCACTGTAATTAAGCCCTTCTTTCCAATCATTCTTACTTTTCAAACTAAAATATCTAATTGAATTATCACTACTTATAATATTACTAATATGCTTTCCCCCTCATTTAATTATTTATCAGTGTGTGGATGTTGAATGTTACTGCTGGAAATTGAATGATTTCAGCAGTCACTTGACATTCGGTACCAAAACTCATCAATATACCTCTGATGATTCCACAGGGAAACCATAAATGTGACTTTGCCTTGACCAAAGTATCTGCATGACCCTTAGGACTACACAAATTAGTGATTAATTTATAATTATTATCCACAAGTACAAAAGTACCTCTATGATTGGTACGTAAATTGTCCATTTGTTTATTATAAAGACATTTCCATACGTCACGACATACGAACTTCATTATATCGAGTATATCTACCAATTTCTGAGAATTGGCATTGCCATTTTTGTAAAGTAATAAATTGGCCACTTTCAAACCTAACTGATACCCAAAATTTTCTATTCTGAGAGTGACATCATCATGATGCATTAAAGGAGAGTCTAGAACATGCACAGTACCGGGGAAATCATGTGGTATCAGTGATAATGGAGTATCCAAATAAGTCTCCACGTCCAGCGGTTTCTCTTCAAATTGACTTATTTCGTTTTCGGTTTCATTCAATTTTTGCGATACTCTTATAGATGTCGGCACAATCTCCTGTAATAGCAATTGCAAACATGCATTGTTCACGTATGATGTAGTATCTAATATATCCATGATAATTGAGGAGTTTATTTTAAAAATTGAATTATTATTGTGATTTTTTTTAAAATATTTTGATCTCTAATATGCAGGTATTCCACACCAACAAAATATTTACTTTTATGGTTGAATTGCTTTACCAAAGCTGGTCATAATACAAGTACTTTCTCGATTCGGCTTTAAAATATTTCGTATTACTTTCGAACTAGTTCCGAGCCTTTTTATGCAGTTAATGAGCATGCATAATGCAAGTCCCGAACCCGTGCCCCGGTGAACTTGAAATTTGCATCTCATGTCGGGTTATACTTGACTCCTAACAAGTTCGTAATTGACTTTGTGGCTCTGAAAAGCCACATTTGACCAAATAGAAACCCTTTATTTTAAAGAAATACTTTTTCATGAGAGGAAAAGCATGATGAAAAATGAGCCGATCTTTCGGCTTTACTCAACCTAACTGAAATATCATTGCATGAACAATCATAATATTAATTATATGCATTTAATAGAAGAATAAAAAACAAATCAACAATAAACAGCAACCTTATTTAAACAATACTAGATAAAGGGGACAATCAAAGTGTCAATAGAATATACATGCTTATCTTTCCAAATTCGAAAACGTGCTGGTCAACGGGTAAACAGCTTTCTATTTAAAAAGCATCTAATAAAAATTCGTATTGTTGACAGGTGCATTGTTCCGTTATTCCTAATTTGGACACTTGCATTGTTGCGAAAAAAAAATAATGAAATTTTTGAAAAAATCACTCTGACTGGTTTCGATAGTTGGCAAAATATGGTGCAAAATAAGATACTAATTGCGTTATTTGATCATTATGGACCAAATATGCATTCAATTTGTTGGGGAGATGAAATTTAATGAAGAATTGAGCTATTTAAGTTATGTATGGAGTTCCAAAAGTATAAATACAGCACCAAGTTCCTCAATTAATTGCATTAAATCAGTACTCACAACTACTAACAAACAACAATTAACTAAAATGAACACTAACACTATCTTGGCTATCCTTTTCACTTTGATGAACTTTTCAGCTGCTGGGTTGATTCCAACTGATCTCATTCCAGATGTCATCAGTGCTATTGAAGGTCTCTTGCCAACTGGTCTTTTTCCTACAGATCTTCTTCCAACTGATATTATTCCAACTGATCTCATTCCAACTGGTCTTATTCCAACAGGTCTTATTCCAACAGATCTTCTCCCAACCGGTATAATTCCAACTGACCTTATTCCAACCGACCTTATTCCAACTGGCCTTGTTCCAACTGGTCTTATTCCAACAGGTCTTATTCCAAGTGGTCTTATCCCAACTGACTTGCCAACTGGTCTTATCCCAACTGGCCTTATTCCAAGTGGTCTTATCCCAACCGACTTACCAACCGGTCTTATTCCTACTGGTCTTATTCCAACCGGTCTTATTCCAACTGACTTACCAACTGGTATTATTCCAACCGACTTACCAACTGGAATCATTCCATCTGGTATCATCCCATCTGACTTACCAACTGGTGTCATTCCATCTGGTATCATCCCATCTGACTTACCAACTGGTGTCATTTCATCTGACTTGCCAACTGGCGTCATCCCATCTGGTATTGTCCCATCTGTTTAAACTTCTTCGCCTTTCATTCGTTATATCGGGTATATGATTTTTACTTCCCACCGTGTCTTTTCTTCTAATCGTTACTTTAAATAAATAAAATACTATAAAAAGCGTAGATGGTGCGACTACTGAGAATCTACTGGAGGTAGTGACTTCGATAGCAAGTATCAAGAGGAAAACAAAGAGTTACAGCAGTAAAATTTCAAGAGAATTGACTAGAGCTAACATTATAGAAGCAAATCTGGGGAAAAAATAAAAGTAAATACCTTTAACTCGTATTATTACAATAGGTTACACTTAAATTTTATGAGCCCATAAAAGAAATCAGTTGTTCTTTGTCTTGTCACAAAACGTTTTGTCGCGACAAACCGAAATTCTTATTTCTTTTCAACCAAATCTTTAGTTTTTTCTCCCTATCCACATCATCTGTAAGAAGAATAAAATGATCAAAAATGGAAAACGAAGACAATCAAAAAATCAGAAAAATCGAGCTTAAAATTCAAAACTACCTTTATACTCTCTAACAAAGTATACTCATCGTAAGCTAACAATTGGATACAAATACTTTAAGATATATGACAGTATGAATTTAATAACATATATATTTTTTGTAGTATTTGAGACAAAAACAACTGGCAAATTTAATTGTGGAGAGTACGATCGTACTCTTATTTACGCAAATACATCCGTAAAATCAAGCACACGTATTAGCGAACCTTGGCGTTGTGAGCCTCTCGTTGGAAATGCATAAGACATCTTTACCAGAGCACAAAACGGACTAGATCCATACATCAATATTTAACAACCAGTCAAAAGCTTTAGTCTACCGTTTTTGTGCGTGTACTGACTCAAAATTCAACGCATGCGCACTTAATTTCTTATTTGGGGTCAAATTTTTTCGTTTTTTTTGCCTCACTCAAAAAACCAGGTCAAATTAAGTTTCCGGACTTTTGTAAAAAATTGAGACAAGGGATACGACGGTAATTCACAACTTTTTGATTCATTATTGTAAATTATTATCATTAATATAATCTTGTAAATAACTATATAATATATTCATTTCTTGTAATTCTTTTTTGATTCTTTATCTTGTTCATTAATTCAAACCATTTTTTGTGCATTTTTTACGTGTTTGTCGCCTTAATTTTTGGTCAAAGTGCGCTCAATAATTTTGTCACCAAAGCTCCTTTCTTTTCAAAAATTGAGAAAACAAAAAAAAAATAAATACAAGCAAACACGAAGATTTATCTGATATCAATAACAGAATACTTGTCATTTAACAATACAAAGTCATCAGACATCAAATTCAATCTATTCTTACATTAAGTAACCGCTAATATCACAGTATTAGAGAAAAAGAAAGCAAAAGAAGCGACAAAAAAAAACGAAAACTCACTCGACGACTTCCTTGGGTCTTTAACAAGAGAATAGCATAGTACACATGTCGATAATGACTTCAGAAGCTAATATAGGCCATTTCAATATGGGTTCTACAAATGGACCGCTTTTACCTCATCAGAATCAAATGGCTCCACAACAGCAACAACATCAAAGCCAAGTCAATTCTCAGCGGCAACAAGCGCCTTCAGCGCTCCATTCACAATTGAATTTACCAGGTCAAGTTCAACAAGTTCACCAATTGCAAGGTCCAATTCAGAACCAAACAATTGCCCCTTCCTTCCATGGATTAGGTCCTCAACCGCATAGTCATCAGGTTCCTCAGCAGCAACAGATTCCTCAACAAATCCCTCAACAACAACAGCAACAACAACAGATTCATCAGCAGATTCCTCAGCAACAGATATCTCAACAACAGATACCTCAACAGATATCTCAGCTTCCTCAGCAAATCCAAATGCATCATCAGCAACACCAGCCTCAGGTGAGTTCTGCTCAAGTAAATCCTCATCAACAACAAGGAGTGCCTGCAGTAAACAATCTCACTTCTTTTTCGGCCGGATCCACTTCACCATCTGCTCCATCTGTTTTAAAGCTTAGTAGCATTCCTTCTGATTTGACAAAAAGAGAAGCAAATATCATTTTTTCTTTGGTGATTGATGAAGTTTATAATATCGAAATCAAGGACTATCTGATTTACGCATATTTCAAGAACATGAATACATGTCTCGCTACAGCCAAGTTATTGGATGGTAAGTTTATTTTCGGAAACGAATATTCTCCAGTACAAGTTGAAATTGAGCAACCACAAACCCAACAACAAAATCAACAAAATCAACCACCACAAAATCAATCTCAATCGAGCGGTGTTTCATCACCTCCTCATATCAACGCATTCAACTCGCTTAGATTATCAGCATCGAACATTTCGCCTCCAAGCTTGCATCATCAATCATCGAATCATTCATTAGATAATGCTTCTGCAACCGGTACCTCTACCAACACTGCTACAAACACTAATACCGATACATTTCAAAAGAGACAATCGATTGGAAATCAAAGATCGAGATTTGTTTTCAGTGATCCTTTCTCTTCTGGTAATCTTTTGAGTAATGGAAGTAATGCTCCTCAAGATCAAAATGCTCCTGGTAATTCTGGTAATCCTTCAACAATAGATTTATCCGATTTGACTGGTAAATCGATACTTTTGATGGAGTCACATAATGATGCCAGAGAATATGAGAACTTGGTCAGAGATCCTTGGGGTGCTTCTTCTCAATCGGCTCCTCAATCAGCGCCTGGAAGTGCTCCACAATCGGCTCCATTACAATCGGCTCCTCATACTCCTGGTTTGGTCAATGGTTCTTCGAATAACTATGAATGGTCTTCCAATTCAACCACTTCTACAACTGGTGTTAGTAAAAATACTGCTGGTGTTACTTCAGGTACTTCCAATGCACCTAACAATACTTCTACAGCTTCAACGTCTTCAAATATAAACAATAATGACCGCAGAAGAACTTCATCGGCATTCTTTAATAATCCAGTTTCTCAAGGTGTTACTCCATCATCGAATACACCAAGTACAACCACTACTTCTGCACCAACTTCACAAGGTCCTACTGCATCTGGTCTTTTGAATGCACAAGCTCCTACCACTTCTGCAACTTCTTCAACCACATATTCAAAAGCAGCACAAAAAGGAATCACTCCAAGTAGTACCACCACCGTTCCTGTGAACACCACATCTGGTGCCACTACATCGGCTGGAAATACTGCTAGACAGCAAAAGGATGTTCCTGATTTGTCTTTATTGGCTCGTGTACCACCGCCTGCCAATCCAGCAGACCAAAACCCTCCATGTAATACGCTTTACGTTGGTAATTTACCACCCGATGCCACTGAGGCCGAACTTCGAGCTTTATTCTCACCACAAAAAGGGTTTAGAAGATTATCTTTTCGTACCAAGAATCAAACTCAACTGACTGGTGCTAATGGTGCCACAACCACACATAATCATGGACCAATGTGTTTTGTTGAGTTTGAAGATGTTGCACATGCCACCAGAGCTTTAGCAGAGTTATATGGAAGAGCTTTACCAAGACCAAATGGTGGAAACGGTAAAGGAGGTATTAGATTATCATTTTCAAAGAATCCATTGGGTGTTAGAGGTCCGGGAAACCCAAGACGTAGTCTGACCAATCAAGTTGCTGGTTTCACCGGAATTGGATCTACTAATTCATCTGGTTCTACATCTGGTGGTAATACAACTAGTTCCACTTCTAGTGCACCTACTACCGCGACAAATGGCGTTGGTAATTATGGTTATCTGAATTATCATGCTAAATAAGTTGTATTTTAATCTCATTCTTTTTTCCCCGTCGCACTAATTTTTATTTCTCATGTCTTGTTTTACTTTGTTATTTCTTTCATGAACTTGTCTGTTTATCATGTTTCTTGATGTGCATTTCCTCATTCTTTAGTTCTCGTTAATTGATTACGATTTTTGTGGTAATTTATTACATCTTCTTTTGCTATATATTGTTATGTCCTGTTGTATATGTTAATAATATTACTTTTTATCAAAGTAAATAATAATTTTGTCTTGTCTTTATTGGTCTCTTTAATTATTAATATTAATGATCATTAAAGTTTCATGTTGATGATCTTATGTTTCATGTTTATGATTTTTTCATTAAAACGATACATCATATTTCTTGTTACGCGAAAAAGCTGCAAATTATTTATCACAACTTAAAATCCGCAAGCCTATAAAAATATCTAATTCCTCATTCTTTTGCATTAAAGGAAAATCATGTTTCAAGGAAGACAGGCACAACCTGCTAAAAAGAAAACTACTAAAAAGGAAAGAAGAGGGTCTAAAAAGACTATTGGACTGTCAGTCAGTTCCTCAAAGCCAAGTGAAATGTTACATATCAGCTCAAAAGACAATGAGATTCTGTCAATCAATTTCTCAAAAACTACTGAACAGCCATCTGTAAATCTACCAGATACTCTGGCATCATCCGAGGCATTTAACAATCTTATTGTTTCTTACGTACCCCGTCGCGACGGTGATTTCACCGACTTTGTTCTCGACACTCCTAATGAAGCACTTGAGTTTCTAGCAACATTCACCTTTTCAATTTAATCAAATCGCGCGTGTTTGCATACACATGAGAAAGCCAGGCCGAGTCGACTAAATCAGATACCTTTAATCTCTGTTCCCTGTGTGGATTGAGCAAACCAAGGATATATTCTCTCGAGTCGTAATTTAAGGATTTGAACAAATTGAGTGCTGGGTTGCGGCTGAACCTAGTTATTTTATTGTTATTCAAATCATTAACCAATACTTTTAATTGATTTTTTTGATGTGGATAATTTTTTTCGTAATTGATGTAGTTGAAATTTGTAGCATCAAATGGATTAGCAATGGGCCAAGGAGATTTTAAGAGACAAATGTTCAAATAAAGAATCCCCAAACTCCACGAATCCAAAGCATACAACATATCTGGTGTAATAGTTGACACATCAAAAGTGTTGTTATTAATTTGATTTTCGAATTCGAAAAGTTCAGGTGCCTTTAAACTATTTGTACCATAATTAAGCTCGCAAAGGTTTTGTTTCAAAAGGCTCAAATTGTTAGTTTTAACCAGAAAACTAAAGTCAATAAGCTTTATCACACCATTTGGGTCAACCAAACAGTTTTCAAGCTTCAAGTCACGGTGAGCAATCATATTTGCATGTAAATATTTGACTCCATTAAGAACTTGTTTAAAAATACTATCCTTTAAGCTCGCATCCAATTCAATATGAGATTTACGGAGTGCGCAAAGATACCCCAACAAATCTCCTTGAGGATAATAAGGAAACACTATTGCAAGAGCATCATCCATTATTGCCAAATCAAGCACAGGCAGAATATTCTTATTGTTACATTCTTTTAAATTTAAGAATTCATTCGCAATCAGTCTGTGGTAACAGGCCTCATTGACATGATTAAAGTTCTTGATTGATTTGATAATGACAACATCGTCTTTTTTTGCCTTATGATATCCTTTGAAGATAGTTCCATTTGCTCCTTCACACATTGATTTGCCTATTTTTGTATATTCGGTCAGAATCGACCCACACGGTATCAACTCCTTCGGAACTGTCGGCACCGATATTACCTTTGAAATCTTCACCTCAAGTCGGGATGTTTCTTTACAGAGTGATTCCTCGTATACATTAAGCATGGTTTACCCTTTTGAAACTTATAAAATACTATTCATTTGAACTTAATAGCAATAATTATATATAATTATCATATTATATTTGAATGCATTAAAGTTCCGTTGTGACACTAAAGCAAAAAAAAGAAAAAATACAAAAAATTAGGCTACTGGAAAAGAGCGAAAAAAAAATAGGCTAACGGAAAAGAGCAAAGAAAGCCTGTACTATTTTTCCCTCACAGTTATTTGGTCTGATATACAGTTGCTATTAGCAGCAAATTCTCGCAAATACGAATCGTGTTAATTTGGATATGAGCCACATTGTTGTTCAAGTGAAAAAAAAAAAAAAAGACAATTAAAGGATCGGATAGGAACTCGGAAAGCGGATCGAGAACCGCGTTACCAATTTAGTACACCCTACAGTTTATGCTATATGACGTATAAACCAAAATTTTGTTTATTGAATTTACTTCTTTGAGCCGTACTTGGAAACAGCCTTACCATCTGGAATTGTAAACAAAACAGCAGGTTCACTACCATTGTAAGCCTTGTCAACTCTATAGTAACCCTTTCTTTCGAATTGAATCACTTCACCAGCTTTCAAGCTCCCAATGTTCAAGTCAGCAAGAGCAGCAGTATGGAATTCGGTTTCTGGAGTAAGGAAATCTTCGAAGTTGTCACCTTCTTCTAACTTGTCCTTTGTAATCAAATGATCAAAATCAACAAGATCAACAGGAACCAATTCCTTAGTGTTTGCCAACCAAGTGATCTTCTTAGAAGTCTTACGGAAATCACCTTCCAAATGTAACTTGGCTTCAACGTTACTAACAATACCATCATCTTTCTTTTCAACCTTGGTGATGATAATGTTACCCCAGTCCATAAAGGTGATTTCTTCACCGGCAACCAAACCTTCAGCATCTGCTTGATCTATCAAGACTTGATTCGAGTAAAGAACCTTCTTGTTACCAACGTCTGGATTCTTCTTGTGCTTTGGCTTTTCTTCGGTCTTGACTTCGGTTGGACCATCGATTAAATTGACAACAACCGAATCCTTTTTGTGAACGGCAGTGAATCTAGGAGCAACAGGATCAATGATCTTTTTATTTAAAGCCCAAATGACAGACCAATCCAAATTGATGATATTTCTACTTGGACCTTGAGCAATAACAAAGTTTCTTAAACCTTCAACAGACATCCCTCTTCTTCTAACACCTCTAACGGTAGGAAATCTTGGATCATCCCAGTTGGCAACGTATTCTTTGTCAACAAACCATTGCAACTTTCTCTTTGATAATAAGGTTCTAACAAAGTTGACTCTACCGAAATCCCAAATGTCAACATGACGTAAGTTCAATGCCTTTATGATCCATTCATATTGAGGATTTCTATCTCTATATTCATTGGTTCTTAAAGCATGAGTGACACCTTCAATGGAATCAACAACTGGAGCACAGAAATCATAAGTTGGATACATTTTCCAAGTAGTACCAGTTCTATGATGTGGAGTCACATTACATCTGAAAATAACAGGATCTCTTAAGGTCTTGTTCAAAGCAGTATAATCGATCTTTGCTCTTAAACAATTCTTCATACCTTCTTCGGTTGCATTCTTCATTTCATTGGTGAAAATGTTCAAGTTTTCTTCAACAGAACGATCTCTTCTAGCAGATTTGTCACCAACCATTCTTTCTTCTCTCATCTTTTCAACAGCAGTGTCATCACAGTAAGCGTTACCATCTTTGATCATCTTGACAGCCAAATCATACATTTCATTGAAATAATCAGAAGAATAAGAAACTTTATCACCCTTGACACCCAAAAGAGCCAAATCTTCAATGATTGAATCTTGGAATTCCTCCTTTTCCTTTGTTGGATTGGTATCATCGAATCTGATGATCAACTTACCTTTATAAGCATGGGCAAAGTATTCATTCAAGATTGCTGCCTTAGCATGTCCAATGTGCAAGTATCCAGAAGGTTCTGGTGGGAAACGGGTGACGACTTCACCAACCTTAGCACCTGGTAAATCAATTTCAAAGTTGGCCTTGTGAGTTTCTTTCTTACCACCATTTTGGGCGGTCTTAAGTTGCTTTCTCAAATCATTAACAGACTTGATTTGATGTTCGACGGCAGATTCGAATCTCTTGTCTGCATTCAACAAGTTGTACCATCTTGAAACATTGGCATAAACACCATTCTTGATGATTGAACCCATAAGGGCATTTGCTCTCAATGCACCCCAAACAGCAACATCGGCAGTACTATATTGATATCCAACAACAAAAGATCTAAAGTTCAAATGAGCATCCAACTTTTCCAAGTCAAGAGCCAATTCCTTAAAGTTTTTGATATACAATTTTTCCAAGGCAAACTTGACCCATTCTTCACCGGCAGCAGGAATAACGGATGGAAACTTTTCACCCAAGTACTTCAAAGCTTCAGCTTGATCATAAATGGTCTTACCTTCTGGGGTGACCAACTTGATCGAAGCATCTTTGTCATTGGTAGCTTTTTCATCGACAAATTCAATTGGGATCGAAATGTCGGTGTTGTCACTTGAGTTGACAAACCCAACGGCAATCAAGGCTGGGTATGCAACAAAAGGAGCCTTTGCTGCAATTGTTAAAACAAAAGACATTCTTGATTATACAAGAGAATAAAAATCTGACTCAAATTTTATTTTTCAGTGAAATTTTTTTTTGCTCACAGTCGGCTGATTTTGCACGTGCTGCAGAGTGAGATATGTTTAAGAAAAATAAGATTGTAAAGTCAAACCAACACCACTTTTTTTTCATTATTGCTTAGTGATGGCTTCCAATGGACTGAGGAGGTCAGGGTCTCCGTCGTCTCAAGTACAAAAACCGACAGCAAAAAGATCGCCGTCGATTTTGGTGACCGATGCAAGAACACATACTTTGAAAGGTGCAAGAGCACCATTTGCTGGGCAGAATTTCAAGAAGCAACAACAACAACAGCAACAGCAACAACAACAACTGGGGATAGGCGGACAATCACAATACCTACAAACAGGAAATAATCTACCACAATCTCATCTGCTGAACCAGAGCCATAGTCTGGGATCGATTGGCCATAGTTTTGACCAAAATCAACATCAATCAGCATTACAAAAAAGATTGGCATTCCGCAATAAATACACAGACATCTCGGTTGATAAACTTTTGAGCAACTCGAGTGATATCCCATCTGGACAAAGTAGGTTGCCTCTGTTAATATCAAGCACAATGCATTCTTCAAGACAGCATGGTAGTCCTGGTCCACAAATGGCTTCAGGCACTTCATCAGGTCCAAATCCAGCGGTAGAAAGAAGAAATATACGAAGTATTCCTAAATTATCCCAATCCTTACCTTCGAGAACTTCAAAGAAATCGCAAAGATTGGTTTTGATTCCTGAAAATCAAAGACTTAATTCTCCATCTCCACCGTCACTTTCACCAATATCATCTCCACCTCCACCAACTAATACTGGAAGTAGTACCGGTGGTATTGATGTACAGCTCCAAAGATCGAGAGCCGAGCTCATGCCTAAGGAGGAACGTGCACATGAGTTTTCACGTATGACGGCATACTTCATCTGTGATCAGTTCAATTTGCTTGCTGTATCGAAATTTTTAAAAGAAAACCATGAAGTCAAGCCAAGAATGTATGATGAAGCCTTATATGTACCATACTCTCTTCCTCTTTTACCTGGTGCCGATGGGTTCCGTGTTAAGTCAAATAACTCGGCCAAATTACTTCCCAATAAAAAGCTAATGGAAAAAATGATCAATAAGAGTGAACAAACCGATCATTTATATGAATATTATTCTGGAGTTGAAACTCCTGAAGATGCAAATAATTATAGTATGGATCCTGAAGTTGAAAATATCAACAATAATACGACGTTTGATCCTAGCGAACCACAATATTTCGCACCTCCATTGGAAACTGTAAGAGAGGATGGACATAGCATAGGCAGTGCAGAATCGGTAACACCACCACCGCCACAAACTCCCACTACATTATCGGCGGTATCATCGCCTTTAAACTCATTACCACAATCACCTCAACAAAGCGGCGGGCCATCTTCAAAGGTGAATGTGATGAATGATGATCAAAATCATGATCCTCGAAATAATAGCATCATCGTCAAGAATAAAGTTGGCGATCTTTCTAAACATCATGCCGAGATGTTTGTTTTCGCATATGGTATTGTTGTATTTTGGAATTTTTCAGAGATTCATGAAAAGAATATTTTGGCTGATTTGGCATTTGCATCCGAACCAGAACCTCTTCTTATTAGCCCCATCAATGAACAAGACATTGAAACTGAAGAATTCCATTTTGAATATGATAATCAAATTCATAGGCCTCGTATTTACAATGATATGATCACTTTAAGATCGGGGGATCATTTGATCAAGCTCACAATGTCACATGCGATTGCACAGCTGACAAAGCTTTGCTTATTTGAGAGTCGTATGATCAATATTTTACAACTGATATCGAAATTACCTAAAAAGCTTGCCTTAACTGGCCGATTAGGATTAAAAAGAACCCAACTTTTAAAGAAATCAGGTAAATTATTTAAATTACGTGTCGATGTCAATTTGTCGAGTTCGATTTTAGATACTCCAGATTATTTTTGGTCGTTTGAACCTGCCTTACATCCATTGTATACGGCCGTACGTGAGTATTTGGAAATTGATCAACGGGTCCAAGTACTTAACGATAGATGTAAGGTATTTTTGGAATTTCTGGATATTATTAGCGATAGTATTAATGAGAAAAATACAAACAGAATCACTTGGATGATCATTGTGATTATCTTTATGAGTTTAACCGTGAGTGTGTTTGAATTTATCTTACAAATTATTTAATATTTAATTCTTGTTATTAGTTTAAATTTGATTGTAGAGTTTATATGCAGTCTTCATGCACCAATATCAATAAAAAATCAAAACTGGTCAAATTTCACAAACCAACATGTCGCTCCCCTCCAAATATGCACCGGAAGGGTTGTCCATGAGGGATCAGAACCGTGTGATCACGCTGGGAAAGCGACGTTCTAACAATCCGGTCAATTATATAATCAAACGTGTTGAAAATAGAATCAATGATGCAGCTACGAAAGGAAGTCATGTTCGAGATAACGACGGAGATATCGAGATGATTGCGATGGATGATGCCACCGAAGTCGAATTGGTCCTGGACTTTGTTCGAAATACAAGGACATCGCACCATTATACACAAGAAGACGATACGATGGAGGTTGAAACACTATCACCAGTGCATGTCGATAACGGAGAAGGAAATATGTCATATTTAGTACTAGATACCAACTTTATTTTATCACATTTAAATATTGTTGATGGTCTTGAAAAATTAGCTCAAAAAAAATGTCTTAAAATCATAGTACCAATAACTGTTATGAAAGAATTGGATGGACTTAAAAACTCGACCAAATCGGTCCAAGAAACAGATTCGACTCAAATTTCGAGTAAGTCAATAGGGTACCTTGCACGTTGGGCCAATGATTGGATTTATTCTGCACTTGCCAATTCTAATCAGAACATCAGGGGACAGAAGTTGGGACAACGGATCAATGCTCATTTGATCCAGGACGATGCTATTATGGATTGTTGTCTTTATTTCCAGCGACAGAATCCTCAAGCAATGGTCGTTTTGCTTTCAAATGATAAAAACTTGTGCCTCAAGGCCTTGACAAATGACTTGCTCACTGTGAGCTTTAGAAAGAGTATGACAGCGGAGCTTATTGCTTCTGTCATTTATGACGAAAATATCAATCGATTTGGTCAATTAGAGAAACAAATCAAAAGTGCACCACCGCCGCCACCACCACCTCGATCGTCTCTCACGTTTGAAGAAACGAGAGATTGTATATTCAGTGAGATCCAGCAAGTCACACTTTCAATAGTCCACCAATGCATGTATTCAGCGTACGAAGAAGACTTGCAAATGTTACGCGACTACGATAAAGATAGTATAGTCACTCTTAGTCAATGCAGCCTTGTATTTATACGATTCTGGAACACCGTTTTCGAGCCGTATTTCAGGCGTCATAAAATACAACGGCCATTTGATGAAGAAGGAGGAAGAAACCGGAGAACTCCGATTCATGATACACCTCCAAAAGATCCTCACGATTTAGCTCTTTTTATTTCATTTTGGAAACTGATATTAAATGTATTATATTTAGACGAGATGGATGCAAAGCAAAACGAATCACTTCAAATGCTTATTCAGAGATGGGAGCAGATGGCCGAGTAGTTTCTGCTTCTTACGGGAGGGTAGAGCTCCGAATCTAGCGGCCCGTACTGGTAGAGACGTTTCGGATGATTCGGATGGTGATGATGTTTCATTCGGCGACTCTGGCTGCAAATTGGGCATGGATATAGCAGACTCGGTATTCGGAACAAGCTCGGATTCATTGAATGAGCTTTTCTTCAACGAAGATGTATAGAAGGGAGCACTCGAAGTCTCAGTGACTGATTCTTGCTTTTGAGACTCGTCGCCAGCTAATTGCGGCGAATTTTCCCATGTATCTTCATCGTTTAAGGCACTCGTTAAAAGCTCAGATTCACTTTTTTTGCCAATCTTTTTGTTCTGCCAATTTGTTGCATCAAAAGGATCCAAGTAGTCACTAATGGCCTTGTTGTTTTGTCTATATTTATCAACCAACTCTGTTCCATGGCTCGACCGGAAATTTTCGTATAGAAACTTGATATAAGTATCTTTGACTCCAATGATGCTTTGTAGATGCTCGATCTGTTTAAGCAAATAACTATGATTGAGCAATTGGTTTTTAGTGAGCATTAGTAAGAGTCTGTTCGCATCAGGCATCAAAACTGTGTTAAATGTCCATTCAAAGCCGTTTCCTCCTACACTGACGTCCAATAGCGATTCATTTCTCGAAATTGTGACCCGAGGAAATGCCTCCTTAAGCAACCTGAACAATTTTATCACGTCCAAATCTTCAATTCCAAATTTGCTTGCTTTTACAATTAACTGATTGTTTGTCAATTGTTCACTCCACACCTGAGAAAAATCGGTCAAGTAGAAGCTGTAGTCTTTTTCGGTTGTTGCGAGCCCAAACATCAAGTCATCGTCACCAAGCCTTGTAGTGTACCATCGGTGAGGAAGTTCCATAATAAAATCTAACTTTCAAAAATTAAATGCGCAAAGATCAACATAAATAGACACCAATATGACCAAACCAATTGTATTTGAATCGACTCAAGTTAATGAACTTGTCGCACGCGTTGCTGAATTGTATGAGCGGAAAAAAGGACGCGTGCTTATATCTCTCGCTGGAGTTCCTGGACTGGGTAAATCAACCGTTGGGGCTTCAATTTGTGCTCGTTTGAACGAGACTGGGTTAAAGTCTCAAGTATTACCACAGGATGGGTTTCATTATTATCGTTCCGAGTTAAATGAGTTCGCCAACGCTGAAGAGGCTATTTTCAGACGTGGGGCTGCATTTACATTTAACGTTGAGGCATTTCTTCAAATAGTCAAGAGACTCAATACAAGTGAGACGATCCTGGCTCCTTCATTCGATCATCGCTTAAAAGATCCTGTCGAAAATTCTATAGTTATCACTCTGGAAACGCAAGTTGTGATTGTGGAGGGCAATTACGTTTCACTTGCCGACGAAAATTGGGACGAGATCTCAAAGTATATGGATGAGACGTGGTACTGCGAGGTACCACTTGAAATTGTCCGCGACAGAATCATTGCCAGACATGTTGAAGCCGGTTTAGCGAAGACAGAGGATGAGGCTGCTAAGCGGGTTGATGGCAGTGACTTGGTCAATGCAAGATATATCAAGGATCATTCAAAGTCTACCGACGTAGTGATTAACAATTATTAGAAAAGTTTATAAACTTAATGTTATGATTAAATCAATAGATATGAGATAGTAGTACTGAGTGTATCACCTAATGACTTATCAATGAATATACTTTGAGTAATGACACCTAACAAGTCACCATCTTCGTTGTGGCAATTTATACTACATCGATTTTAATTCTATAGTTTAGTTAAACAAATAAACAGCGGACTGTAATGCAAAAGGAAATATACAGTAGAAGGTGCAAATGCGAAATTAATGAGAGAAAGGAGACAAAATGTATGTAGGAGTACCTCACGAAAGAGTCCCCACATTGTAGCGCATCTTGATACCCATAGCCAACAATTCTGAATCCAAGTATTTCAAAACAAACGGAATTGCAACCGTTGTAGTATTGTCACCACCAACAAAACGCTTGCCCTGACCGTCTTCCCAGATCTCGGACTCATCGGCAAAACCAAATTGTTCTATATGAGTGTCCAATTTAGAAGCACATCTTCTACATTTGACCTGCGCCATCGTACCAACACGAGGAACACTCGTTTGTGTAGTCAAGATAGATCCACATGTACGACAAACAGGTGTTTGTGTGTAATCAGAACAATTCAACAAACGATCTTGTAAAAGGAAGGCGGTACCATGACCAATTAAAGCATCTCTTTCCATCTCACCAACACGAATACCACCAGAACGTTTTCTACCCTTGACTGGTTGCATGGTTAATGAATTCACTGGACCGGTAGATCTAACTTGGAACTTATCGTTAACCATATGTCTCAATCTTTGATAGTAAACACATCCAATGTAAATATCGGCACGTAATTCTTCACCAGTGGCACCAGAGTACATTGGTTCATTCCCATGGTAATTATAACCTGCTTTACGTAATTGATCTCCAAAGAAATCTGCAGGAGTATCATTTTCACTGAAAATCCAAGGTGTTGCATCTTGGGCAATACCATGCAATGCACCGGCCTTACCGGCAAGCGATTCAACAAACATACCAATCGTCATACGAGATGGGAAAGCATGTGGGTTGATAATGACATCGGGTTGGATACCGGTTTCAGAGAAAGGCATATCGATTTGTGGCCATTTACGAGAACAAACACCTTTTTGTCCGTGTCTCGATGAGAACTTGTCACCAATAAGTGGTTGTCTCGTCACTCTGTATTTAATTGTTATTTGTTGACATTCATGATCTCCAGAATCTTCACCAGTAATCAACTTGACTTCTTCGATATAAGCAGGTTCAGAAGAATGGTAAGTTTTACACTTGGTCTTACCCAAAGTATCATCATAATAAGCAACAATAGGATCACCTTCTTCAACCTTAACACCAATCAATGGAAGCCCATCGGCATCCAACTTTTCCTTCCACAGTTCTGGCCATTCGTCCGAGCCGAACCCGAAATGCTGTGTGATTGGATCACCTCTTCTTCTACTCTGGCCCAAATCGACTTTTTCAACCTTATAAACGGTACCATAACCAAACCCACGTTCATCGGCAGACTTGTTGATAATCATCGCATCATCCATATCGTACCCTGTGTAAGAAATAACGGCAACAACGGCGTTCATACCATTAGGGAAATTATCCATTCCATAATCATCATACAACTTGGCCTTGACAAGTGGAGTTTGACCTGTTTGTAAACGGTACAATTTATTGTCGGATCTATGGACAAGCCCAACACCAGGAGTACCCATTGTTTGCTTACCCATTTGACATTGATACATATTTCTTGGAGATTGGTTAAAATCAGAAAATGGAGTCAAGTTTGCTAAGATAGACAAGATGTTTGTAGGAGAAAATTCGACATGACTATGAACGTTACTTTCGATTTCTTCAGGAGTAACAGCAACATCCATATATACTTGTTCAAAAGGACCGACGATGTCTGTCTTGTTTAAAGGCAAATATTTGGTTGGTCTCATCATTCTTGAATGACCACCAAAAATGAACAAACCAGGGTATTGACCCTTAGAAGAAGGTGGAACGTACCCAATTTCCAAATCAAGTGGTAAACCATGAGATCCTTCAACCTTCCAGAATCTTAAAGTATCGGCAACAATCTTCCCTTGTTCATGAGTGGTCCAACCAGCGATTCTACCGTCGATTTGAACACAACAAACACCTGGACCAGCTGCAAAGGTATGAGCTGGAGAAACACCCAAAGCAGCCAAAGCAGTAGGAACTTGACTCACATCCAGAGCTTCGGTAGCAATCTTACACTTGTGTGACAAATGGTTCAATAAACCACAAGGAGAACCATCAGGAGTATGGACAGGACATAAGAAACCCCATGATTCGGGTAACAACTTTCTAACAGTTGTAGTCTTCAATTCAGCAAAGAAAGACCCTCTATGGACCATTCTGAAATGTGAGATGAATCTATGAAAGTTAATCTTTTCTGCAACAACAGTATACCCAGAAACTTGTTGTAAATCTAACCCTGATTGTGACACCAAGTTACCTGTGGATAAAAAGTATTGCAACTTTTGACCGATATTTTCATTGATTCTCATGAAAACACGAGACATATACTTTCTATCATTGAAATTGACTGCTACACCACGATTGATATCGGATTGGATTTGTGCTTTGATCCCTTGCAAGTATTCATCGATCTTTTCCTTGATGATCATCCCGTATAAGAACCCACCAAGTAAAACTTCTTGATGTTGAGTTGCATCTGGATTATCTGGACAACAATCACCAGCAACTAATGAGTACAACTTTCTAATCATAAACAACAACATTCTAAACTTGTCTTCGTTGTTTGGCAAATGGACAAGCACAATACGTTTCAAAACTTCTTTACCAACTTCGATATCAGAAACATTTGGAGTGGCACCAAAAACAACTCTAAACTTATCACCCAAATAAGCCAAAGTTTCTTGTTTAGAGTACAAACTATATTGTTTGTAAGTTCTCAATAACAATTCCAAACGATCGGTCAAGAAAGAATTGGTAGTATCACCACCAACAATGCCGTCAAAGATTTCTCTATCGTTTGTTTCGATCAAGGCCTTCAAAACCATCACAACGGGTACTAAGTATTCATTTTTCTTCCATGAGAATCTAAAAGTAACATTCCCATCACTCAAGTAATGTAAGACATTAGTTTGAGAAGTTTGATCAGGTCTGACCGATCTAATTTGGACACCAAATGGAGTATAGGAAGCACCTCTGTTACCAAATGATGGACGAATGATAGCCATTGGATGGTTTCTACGTTGAACAATCAACATACGGATCAACTTCTCGATACCATTAACGACAAAGTACCCACCCAATTCATCTGATTCTTCCTTGTGTTGAACCAATTCGGCTGGAGATAATTTTTCCAAATGACATCTGTTTGATTTCAACATGATGGGCACTTGGCCGGCTTCTCTGATTTCAGAAACTTCTTCACCGCCGTTGACACTCCATGCAACTTTCAACATCAATCTCGATTTATACGTGGTCATTCTTTCTCTGCATTCAGAAGGCAATGTTTTTCTGTTGAGCGATAACTTGTCGTTATGAGGAACGGCAGGTTTTGCTAATTGGACAGATTCAACTCTGATATCCAACTTGTTTCCCAATCTAACCGGGTCATTAGAGTCGAAAACTGTTTTGATGCCGATATCTTGTGCACCCAAGTTTAATAACCCGCCATCAGGACCTTCGGTCAAGGCATTGAAAGAACCAACATGTGGAGCCACAGCCTCGGCCAATAACGGGTATGCACTCTTATCCTTTGGAGGATTCTGGAAACGATTCTCACGTTCAAGTGTTCTGAACTGTGCCCCCATTGCAATAATGTGTGTATGTGTAGTTATTGCTCAAAAGAAGGTTTGTTTAATTTGTCAGATTTAATATTATGATGAGGAAAAAAAAAGTTCATCCCGATGAGGTCAGATGAAAAAAAATCTCATTTGGTTAAAAGTATGCAGGATCGGATCCATATATACGGAGAAACAAATAAATACTTTATTTAACAAATTTATTTGCAATTAAAAAATGGCCAAAAGTCGCTTTGAATATGTCAAGCAATTTGAAAGGGAAAACTATTTGTTACCGGATACTTACATTGTGATCCGTGTTGATGGTAAAGGATTCCATAAATTCAGTGAGCATTATAAATTTGAAAAGCCAAATGATTTGCGAGCACTCGAAGTGATGAATAAGACTGCAAAAGCAGTTGTTGAGCAGTATCCAGATATTTCGATGGCATATGGTGATTCCGATGAGTATTCTTTTCTTCTTAGAAGGCAATGTGCTTTATTTGAAAGACGAGAGATGAAATTGATAACCACATTTTCTTCACTTTTTTCAACCTTATATTATCATAATTGGAATCTAGAATTCCCTCAAAAACCAATTGAAATATCAAGGCTACCCACTTTTGATGCTCGTGCAGTCGTCTATCCAAACTTTCAAGTTGTGCGAGATTACTTTAGCTGGAGGCAAGTTGACTGTCATATCAATAATTTATATAATACAACGTTTTGGACTTTAGTCTCTCGTGGTGGAATGTCACCCAAAGAAGCTGAAAATAGATTAATAGGCACACTTGCAAGTGATAAAAATGAAATTTTATTCACTCAATTTGGAATCAATTACAATAATGAGCCTGAAATATTTAAAAAGGGAACTATTATACTTAGAGAATATGAAGAAAAACAACCAAAACAAGTTGATCAAACACAATTAAGTGAAAGACAAAAGCAAAGATTTGCAAAGATACGAAAAAAGGCACAAATTAATGTACTTCATGTTGATCTTATTAACTCAGATACATTTTGGTCTACAAGGCCATGGTTAATTGAATAATAAATATATTATAGCTATAAAAGAATAAACAAACCCAAATAAAGAAAGTAAGAATTGAAAAATGCAAAAGAATAAAAGTACTTAAAGTACAATGCTAAGTATGAATTGAATCGCTAAAGGAATGAAAAGCGGATGCTGGTGAACAAGATGAGCCAAATGCAGGAGATGACCCAAGCGATATTTGTGAATTATTTGGAAAAAGATTGTTTGAGTATGGCTTTATTCTTGGAATAGCTGAAGAATTATTAGTATTTGGATTTCCACCCGAAAAACAATAATTGGCCAATAAATCGGTATAAGAAAGTGAAGAAGTGAATGCTGGCTTGACATTTGAAGCCAAGGTTTTGGATGTGGTTGTTGAAACAACAGCTGGAGCTTCTTTTGGAGATTTATTTCTGTATGATTGCGAATACTTTGGTTTGGTGGTCATGATGTCACTAGTCGACAATGACTGCTTCAACTGTGGTCTAGTGATATGATTTGCAGAGTCTTCAAAGTTATAACGCGAATGCAAGGTCTTACGTGGAGACCCATGCACATTTGTCTTTGTAATTGGTTCATTTTCATCATCGACAATAGTTGAAGCATTTTTAAAGTTCATCAACTTTGTTACCAATTCATCAAATTGGGAATAATCATCGATAAATTTCAGCGATGTCTTTTTCTTATAAGTATAAGTACTTGTACTTTGCTTAGGTTTTAAGCAAATTCTATAATTGTTACCCCCATTGTTGTCCCAAAATTCTTTATTATCAACATTGTACTTGATACAAAGTTGAATATTTAAATCGGAAAAGTTATTATGGAGATGTAAATCACTTAATGGGATTTTGAATTGAAATTGATCGATATTAACATGTGGGAACAGTGAATGAAATCTAATTGTTGATTGATTAGAAAATGTAATGTTTGATTTCCAATCATCCCAAGTTAATTTAATCATCAAATTTTTTTCAAATGCCAAGTTTGCACAATTAATCAAGCCAATAAGAAAACCCTTTCCATCTTGAGAACTTTCTTCCAAGCGTAAAGAGTGTAAATAAAGAGTCTTTGTAGGACTAATAAAAGGTTGATAAGGAGGAACGTCTGAGTGACTAATCTGGTATTTAATAGATCCAGAACTTTGTTTGATAGAAGTTTCATCATCAGAAGTTTCTGAAGAACCATCTTCATCATCATTCATTTGAAAATAGCCACGGCTACTATTTCTTCTTGTGCGAGGAATACAAAAATTGTCCAAATCTTCTCCTTCTTCTTCGATATATTCTGGAGAATGGATTGGACTGTTATCACATGTTGAAACCGCACTTGGTGAATCTGTACCATCAAACATTTTAATATTTGCTAGACGCGTTGCAAATCTGACCGATTTAAGTTGAGGAGTTGACATAACTCTAGGAACAAGTGAAGATAACTTGAGTGATGATTTGACAAGTTCGCCAGACTTTTTACGAACAAGTGGATGTGGAGGAGTCAAAAATGAAGATTGATCAGATTCGCGTGAAATATCAGTCAAGGTTGAAACTTTACGGAGCGAAGAAGGAACCTTTGCGGCCGATTCTCTGGCGCCAATGTTTAATAAAGGCATTTGAGTCTTGCCTTGTTGCACCTTCATAGTAACAGGTAAACTCATAATGGTCTGTACTGACATTTAAAATGATTAGTAATAAGGATCCCTTTTTTGGTTTTGTAAAAAAAAATTTCGAAAAATGATTTATATCAGTATATAAATAATTTAGGAGCACGAAAAATTAATAAAAAAATATTAAAAAAAGATTGAGCTTGATCACAAAAACTGCTGACTTTTAAAAAAAATGCAGAGAAGATTTTCGAAATTTTGTGATATGAATCTTTTCTTTTTTCCCTTATTTATCAACTTATTAATAAAATTGATAAGATGTGTATTGAATGATATCTATCTATTTATATAGGAATATAGAAGAATGTGTAAGAAATAAAGTATAAAAACTGGGCGAGTCCACCACTATATATATAAAAAGTTTTATGATAGTTAGATAATAAATATTCCCAATCTTGGACCATATATTTTTTATGCTATTAAAAAATTTTCTTCATCCCTTGTCTAAATTTTCCAACACATTTATAACCTAATATTTCTTAGACACCACAATAATACAAAAGTGAGACTCCGTCAAGATCCCTGAATTGTTGCATAAAGTATCTATTGTTAATAATATTAAATTTAATTAAAAATTCTCTTATCAATCCAACAAATTAAGACTCCTCAATTAAAGGCGTGCTTTATGTGATCGCAAAGCTTATCTCGACTCATCACTCCCAACACAATCATTCCACAAACCCTGTCCCCGTGCATCATAACCAGCTCATACATTTATTATGCACCGCGAAGATACCCAAAAAAGTTTTCAAGAAAAAAAGAAAAATAATTACGAATCTTGCAATTGTTCAATTCAAAGGCGGCGAAATATTTCGGAGATGAGTAATCTTTTAATAGCTCCGAACTATCGATCAAAACCATCGGACTAGACTGAATCGTTTGGATCTTGAGAAAATATCTAGAATCAAAATTGAATCGGTTGATTCCGATAGATGTGTCTATTTTTTTCAAAAAAAACCTATCATATGCAATGGGCCTTCGATGACATTACCCGAGTAGTGAACTTGTAATAACTTGCCCCACCTACCCTTTGGTGATGTCTACACGTTTTAGTGTGTTTTACTTGGTAGTAAATTAGGATTGTTTAGACGACCTAAAAGATCTGAAATCGCCGCCTCTATATCGGGTTTTGTGTAATGTGCCCCGAGTATACGAATCCACAAAAATATATTTCTTTTTTGAGCACAAAACAACACCGAACAAAATATGAATGTTTCATCTGGCGCGATATTTGTTATTATTTACTACTATGAGACAGTTGTTCATTGCAAAATGAATCAAACTGTATTTTTATGTGTATAAAAAGATACTAAAAATTTACTTCATGATTTTATAAGTAATTTTGGTACCTTATTGCTCGCTTATTTCCACGCTAATTCTTCCTCCATGCCCTCCCCGCATCCCCACGTATAATTCAACAGTACAAAATCGGTGTGCATATATGAAATTTTGTGCAAAATATTTTGGCTCACAAAACACTTTCTTATTGATTTCTTTTTGTGTCACGAGTATATACTGCATACGCCTCGATGATTCGTGAAATATTACATCATTTAAGCTTATTATTTTGGTTATGAGCGTCGTGAAGTGGGGTCACAGTGGGGTCGCCTTCGATTATTAGCGCATAATGGCTTATTTATGCCACTATTCTTTATTGTTGAGTCTATTAATTATTACTTACCAATTCCTCATCTCAGACAAAACCCTGCTATTGCTGGTCGTTTTGTACCTTTTTAAAGCAAGGGCGCAATGTCAACTTAATTGCTTCGGAGTATTTCGCCGACGTAACCTATTTAGCATACCTTTTCCGTATATAATTAAGCGTTGATTTTTTTCAATCTATCCATCATCTTAAAGCTACATACTTATCTCAAACAAATGCCTCATACGATTACTGATTATTTTCTCTTTCAAGCAGGTTTTTATTTTTGAATTGATGGCTTATTTTCTTAATCACACCATTAAGTTTGCGCGCATGATCCCCTACATATCTCCTGATAAACTGCAAGATCTACCTAATGATCTTCTCTTAAATTATATCGTATTTATTTTTTGCATAAACTAATCCCACTTTGCTTGCGCAAGTGAGATGGTTCTTTCATCTAAATTATAAACAGCATATGCACTCCTTAAAGTGTTATCTCCCATAATAAACAACAGATCGGACCTACTGAATCCCAAAATACATCCGTCCGAGTTTTGTGACCACATGTAGGAGCTATATGGAACTTCAAGTGTGGCATTATTATCAAAGTTGAAAGTTATGTTCCCGGTTGGCACAGTACAATCGGCTGTATATTGATTGCTTTCACTGTTATACTGATGATTTGTGAATTGTGAAGCAATAAAATCGGCCACAGCTGTTGGAAGAATCGTTAATGTGGTGCCACTATCCAATAATACGGGTAATCCAATATTTACCGAGTTTTTAGGATCCAGTTCAACAGAGTTTAAATTTATGCTCAATCTACTTTTTGAAACAATAGGAACAGATACCAAACTACCTGAATATTTGCTCGAATCGGTACCGCCAAAAAGAATACTACCAGTCGAGGCATTGGGACCATCCAAATAAAGTGAGTAATAACTACCTGAAATAAATCCTTGATTTTTCAATGCAACAGGGAAATTAACATACTGGGTACCGGCAGCTTCAAGCGATGGAAATCCAATTCCTAAAATCCCAAAACCAGATGAAACCTCAAATCCAACACCAAATTCCAAGTTCTTTAACGTGATACCACTAAAGCTGATATCGTCGGTGTAATAACCACCACTTACGCCATCACCCCCGCCATAGGCTATTTGCATTTGTTCATTGAGATTATTCGAAGTTGTTGAAGAATTTGCATCATATGTCCCCATCAGCTTGCAAGCACCGTATTGCTGTTGTTCACACAGTGCATTCTTACTAACAAACCACAAGTCCGAGCTTCCCGTATCGACTTGGACATCTATCAATTGTTTATTCGAGCCTGCAAGAAGTGTGGCTTGATAGAAATACCCTTCATTATCAAGTGCAACAGGAATATCTCCCCTCTTGACGTTCAACAGGATACCGATGTCAACCCCAGCTTTGATTGGATACTTAACAATATTAAAATCCAATTTGTATCCACCTTCAGCTCTTTTGACAAGGCCAGTCTCGGGTATAGCTGTTGGTAAAGAATTAACTTTGAATGTAAACAAAGCGAGCAAGATCAATACACTGTGTGAGAAAATGTTGGTCATTTTTCGTCTACTCTACGTATTTAGAAGAAGCAAACGGAGATACCCTTATATATGCTCATTCACGATGGTTGCCTCACATGGATAGGAAAGTCATCAGGTAGTGAATTATATCTTTCTTGATAACCCAGCACTGTTAAAACATAAATTAACAATAGTTATTTTGCTTCGACCAGCATTTTGGAGAATAAATTTTTGACAGAACAAAGCTTCAAATTCTTTTTTCGCAGCAATTGAACACTGAAGTTTTTATTATTTCACAATAGAAGCGTTCTATTGTTCAAAAGGTACTTGCTCTTCGTCAATATATTCTCTTCCATTACTTTTTTTCCGAGATTGATTCCGAGAAAGTCTTCATGTCCTCATTTTCGAAGATTCCGCTTCAAGCTTGGATATCATCTATAAAAGATTGATCCCACTGCAGTGTACCAGAAGTCTGTTTCAGGCAAAATAGTCTCTTGAAGAAAGCTGATCGTACTGGCCCGGTATCGAAGATGCTAGTTATTTTCCCAATTTGCCGTCTTGTCAAGAGCAATTTTTCTGAAATCAATCCCTATTGTAGTGGGACAAGACGCGATCCTTCCTGTCTAAGCTTTTTTTTGGGGGGATTTCCTTCTTCAAAAACTGGAAGGGTCTTAACTATCTCGAAATAAGATGTTCTCCTAAATTACAATAGCTCATAAGATGGCGATTGTTCTCAGCAACGATTTTAGCGATGTATTTTATTACCGATATAATGTCAATTTCTGATTTTCTCTTTATCAAACCAACTATTGTTAATTATCGGATAGAATAACACCATACATTAATTGTCAGTTGCGTAAGTGAAGTCGACACTATAATGCATAAATTCGAGATCTCTTTGTGGCTGTATTAAAATTTACCAACCACGTCAAACAATACTTAAAGAGTTACATGACATTATAATCGGTGAAAGCCAATGCTTTTTTTACTCATAATAAATAATAATTGTTGTCTTTACTACCATCACGATCTATTACTTTAAGTATGCCTTACGTTCGACTATGCGGCTAAAATTCCTTCTGCGCATTAAATGAAAAAGAGACGAAAAAAATATTGACTCCTAGGCGGTTCGAACGCCTGCATCTTTACGATAGTAGAACTTGAGTCTACCGCCTTAACCACTCGGCCAAAGAGCCATTATTTACTGTCTAATAGTTTATCTTGATTAATCTGGCTAAGCAATTTTTTATATCGAACAGAAAGTCTATATAACAACCATATACATATGTCTAATAACACCTGATAGCAAATATTTTTATACTTGCAAGCTAAAAAATCAACTGTAAAAACAAAAAGCAAATACCAAAAGCTGAAGCCAAACTTGCTATGCATAAACTTTTTCAGTTTAAGTCACCGCAAGATCTGATATAAAATGCTCACAAAAACATTAAAACCTTTATCCGATGAAGACAGCAAAAAATTAAGCCCGATGCGGGGGTCGAACCCGCAGCCTTTTGATATCCAATATTAAGAGTCAAACGCTCTACCGATTGAGCTAACCAGGCAAGGTTTAGAAGAAAGCCCGATGCGGGGGTCGAACCCGCAGCCTTTTGATGTCAAATTTCTAAGAGTCAAACGCTCTACCGATTGAGCTAACCAGGCACTTCCTTGTGTATTAAAAATTACCTATCGAATACATTACGTCATAGCTAAACCAATCACGTGCTTCTTTAACTACACCCATTGGAGGAACTATACAGTCAACTCCAAATTCTTGTTCCAAATATGCTAAACCAAATCCCTATTCGGAAAATATCTACTCGCATGATAAGGCAAACGTCCAATATAGCGGAATCTTCGCTTTTTTACTTTCCATAAATAGCTAACAATCCACTTCTTTGTCTAACTTACTTTATACTTCAAACACAATCTATTCCATAGGATTGACTCAAAATGAGTCATTTATATATTTTACGTTTTAAACAATGATCTGTGAACATTATCTTTTAAGGACAGTTTGTTGCAATAAAATTAATTTGTACCCATTTTGGTAAAAAACACTCGAAATCCTGCAAATAATAAATGGCTGCAAATTGAATCTATTTTTCAGCAGAGTAAAAAATTGAAGGCATTAACGAAGCACAGTGATTTTATTTGACTCGGAAATCTCCTGATCTGGCTTTCCATGTTTGGATTCATCTGGCAGGAACAGGTACTGTTATCTTTGACTTTCCGGAGCCCTGAACTACTCTCAATTCGATCTGGAATGGTTGCATCTCCATCAGCACCGTTATCCCTGCATGTGTATCTGGTAATGAAATCAGCTCTGTTGAAGTTCGTGTTTCTACGGGGACTACCATTGAATAGTGGACTCTTTAAAGTTCTTGATCTCTGTGCTGCAAAATTTTATTTTTAGAATTAACTTAGTTTTTAAAACGAGAAATTCGTCGACTTAACAAGAAAATCCGTGATAGTTTAGTGGCTAGAATTACCGCTTGTCGCGTGGTAGACCGGGGTTCAATTCCCCGTCGCGGAGCTTTTACTTGCGCAAATGGTTTAGTGGTAAAATCCAACGTTGCCATCGTTGGGCCCCCGGTTCGATTCCGGGTTTGCGCATTCTTTTTAACATCATTCATATATCTGAGTGTTTCGGACATTTAAATGATTAATTTTTTTGCGTTGGAAGTTCTCGGGAAGCTAGAATTCAGTTCAGCTAATTTTGCATACACTAAAATACAAGCTGGTTATTCTCAAGCTGTCATGGATTGAAAAATACCTTTCATTAGGCTGTTACAACCAAGTGAAAACACATAGAAGTCTTTAAATCGCTTGCACAATTCCTTAAAACAGTGCACAAGGTAATATTAACACGCTCAATGCGCTACCAATTCGAAATCAATCAATTTTGGCTGCGAAAAAAAAACATAACCAGGAATATGTTCAAAAGACAGTCAACAAATGCAATTGCAAACCTGTAAAAATTAAAAAAAAATTGTGACTGTCACAATGCATGTATAAACCTGCAAAATTTGCAGCAATTCAAAAATCAATCAAAAGCTCATATTTTGATCGCAATTTTACTATTTTTTATACCGCACCTTATTACGTTCCGCTCAGATAAAGATATATCACAAGCCCCGAAAGTAACTGTTCATACAACAATAACAAAACAACAACATTAATTCACTTCAAAAATGCATTTCAATAAATCAAAGAAGTTTGTATCGAAGATGAAGAATCTCTTTGGGTCGAAAACCAAACCAAATCACGGCGACAAAAGAGCCGCTCTTAAGAACAAAGGCAAATCACTTATTTCTAAATTGAGGAGAGATAGCCATCCCATCGTTTTCAGTTTGGATGTAGAAGAGCCAGAATTTCAACCTGGTGGCTACTCTTCTCTACCGTTAATCGACTATTCTTTGTCGTTTTTTGGTCCAATTGACTACTTCGATCTCAGGAGTGCTATCATTGCTCCTTCAGCTCCTTTGAAAACTCCATTACCCATGTCTCAAGAAAACACTCTCCTTGATTCCAAGGTAAGTATTATTGCTATAATGGTTTTCAAAATCATAAAAGAAATTTGCCGCGCCGTGAAATATTTCACTTTAGAAGTGCCGAATAATTCAATAATTTCCAAAATTAAATCGTATCTTCAATACATTTCATCGTTTATGATGGTTCCGACTATTAGCCTCACGCGACACCCAGAAGAACAAATTATTAAAACTTCTAAACCACAAACTATCGAGACTTCCAAGGTTGATATTAAAACTACATTAATGGTCAAGTTAAAACTGATCATTTCGAAAACTAAAAAAGGATATTATCATGCCGTGAAAAAATCAATTCTGGAAAACGCAATTCCAACCATCATCATTACACCACCTCTGGAAGGCACTTTCATTGATTCCAGCTCTTCCGCCAGTAATGATTGTGACGAAGGAGAAAATACAAAGGATTTATTGTTTGAAACTTGGCTGCGATCCACCGTCAGTCTGGGTGCAACTAAAAAAACGTTAGTTTTGTTGGTTTGAAACCCGCAACACCCAAATTACAAACGTACAGTGACCTTAAGTTCGCTCAGGTTAGTGAAGATATTGCAAAAAAACTTGGCCCGGCAGGCCCGGGATAATCCAACTATTTCCAAAATTAAGCCGTATATGTTTGACTAGCTAAGCTTTACCCAGTAATTGATCTTAAAAAGAATCACTTCAAGCCAAGCCAAAATCAATTGTTTTCATACCAGGAGATCTGCTTTTAAAAATAATACACTCATTTCAAAACTTATATGATCGCATTGCTTATTATTGCTGCTAAATTAAAGTGTATCATTTCCAAAAGCAGAAAATAATATGTCTATGCAAGCAACCCGCTGCTAGTCGGAGAGTAAATCAAGAGAAAGTTGAACGTATTGCTCTAAAATCTGCACTACTCAAAGCACAAGGGACTACTGACTTTAGATTCACCCAGGTTAGAACGGAAATTGTGAGTAAGGCTCAAATCCAATATTTCACCAAGAATTGTCTTAAAGTATTTGTGCCTTCTTGTACTTTGAAACTCAATCCCATGGCAAATATTATTCACAATACTAATTCAAATCAAGGCACTATTGATTATTAGGAGGTGAATCAGCAAAAGGTTTATTAATCTGCACAAATGGATAGCTAGTTATAAAAAAGCGGAGACTTAGAAATATATCTCGACACTGTCAAAGTACTACTTTGTAAATTTCATTTTGATTTTATATATTTTTCCCCGTGGTTGTAGAATAAATTTACAAAAAACTGTTATGCTTATTTGGTAGATGTTCTCTTCCAAACCGTTTTTTTTTTGCCAGATGTTTATTTTCTATATAATTATTGCTACTTATCTTATCGCATACTTTAACAGCATTTGCCAATAAAAGAGCATGTATTTTCTGCCGAACAGAGAGAACAGGAAAAGGGAACAGCCTCAAAATGTACATATTCAAGACACCAGAGGATATTGGTATCAGTGGATGTAAAAGTCAGACCGTCTGCCATACATCTTTTTTTACAATACAAAAGAGGTTTATTTGCTATACAGAGTAATTACTAGGCAATCTTTTATCTAACAGAGAATAATTAATAATAAATGGGTTGATTTGTGAATGCAAATTTTGCCTCTAAATCATTTTACTTATCAACACAAAATTATTTCTTTACAACAAGTTATCCGTGATAGTTTAGTGGCTAGAATTACCGCTTGTCGCGTGGTAGACCGGGGTTCAATTCCCCGTCGCGGAGCTTTTACTTGCGCAAATGGTTTAGTGGTAAAATCCAACGTTGCCATCGTTGGGCCCCCGGTTCGATTCCGGGTTTGCGCATTTCTTTTTTTAAATTTCATACATGGTGTAGTTTAACAAACACTGGATCATTAAGTTGGTATAATTACCCTAAACAGTACGAAGCAATATACGATGAGCAAAATTTAATGCGCAAGAAGTTTTGGTGAGCAAAAATTATATGTTTTCAAACTACTTACGCATGTAAGGATACAGTCAACACAAAGACGCATTTCCTACATATAATAACAATATGTTCAAGGATTCTGGAGTTCAATTCTATACAAGCGATCTTGAAGACAGCTACTTAATTATAAAAAAATAAGGGGCGAGCTGGGAATTGAACCCAGGGCCTCTCGCATGTTTGTAGTTATCTCTTCAGCGCAAGCTGAATCGTCACCCAAAGCGAGAATCATACCACTAGACCACACGCCCAAAGAACCCACGCCGGGAGTCGAACCCGGAATCTTTTGATTAGAAGTCAAACGCGTTAACCATTACGCTACGCAGGCATCTCTTGTTTTACTAAACACATGTGGAAGAAAACACCGGCTCAAATTCTGAATTTCCTATATTGAAATTGGCTTTCTTATAAAATTTTTGTTTCACATACTATAAGAATTACAGTTGATATTCCGGTTGAAATTTCCAAGGTGTTTGATTCAATCTTGTTAAAAACTAATGGCAATAATGTTTCCTGTTATTCTCTTTTTTACTCGTCGATTAAGATATTTCAAATTTATGTTGAAATATTGCCATGCTCTCTAAAGATCGTAGAATTATCGGGTAAACCAAAAAGGAAAGTTTCGCCTAGCTGTACTTATTTATCCTACACAACCTTTTATTGAATTTCCACATAACTTCAAAATTCTGAATTTGAGGTTAATTCGAGTACACGTTTAAAAGTTTGAAGTTCGTAGTTGGACATAAGTGAAATCCACTATCTTTCAAAGAGATAATGGATCTTTCAGGACATGCAAGATAAGAAGAACAAGAAAGAAATCAGCTTACCTATTTAAAAGTTCCTTTAGTATTCAAACGTCTTCCTTGCTTGCCATACTGGCTACTCGATATCTTCATGGATACTTAAGTGGTATTTTTGTATCGCTCTATGACTTCTAATATTGATGAGATATTTACTATACCTAAGGCTGCTGGCACGGGAAATACCTAAAAGCGTGCATAAGTACTCACTTCCTCTTTATTCCGTATACTCAACCAAAACTTTTATCTACTAACTAAGATTGCCCAGTGATTACCCCAAATATTTAGTAGCCATTTATCGTATATTTTAAGAACGATCGTTAAACTGAAGCTATTCAGTTATGTGTTATCGCGAAATGGCAACTTGTCTATTTATCGGGCTGGTTTTTCTAATCTATATTTTTGCTTCAGTAGTGTCCTGCATTTGAGATATGCCTATTTCGGGAAGTTGGCTGCAACATTGTTTTGGCTTTTTTTTGCAGCAAGGCCAAATGTTTTGTCCACGACCAATTAATAGGGACGCAAAAGTCAGACTAGTGATGAATATCACGCTTTTAACCCACAACTAAAACAAGAGCCTCCAGGCTCTGAAAACTTTCACAAGAACAAACAATTTAAGAAAAGTGCATACCCTCATAATTTCAATGGGTATCCGCATCACATGTTCTCAATTTTGTCAATCATTTCTAAGCATGAGTTAATGGATTATGTTAGTAACCCAACACAATATGAGCTGAGGCTTTACAGTTTTTTTAGCTGTCAGATTAATCTTTGAGATATCTGTACGCGAATTTTTGAACATGGCAATCTTTCTATTTTGAAATATTATTAATTGTTTTCTTTATAATCATCTGCTTTTACACCAAAAGCCAAACATGCATGTATAAAAAAATAATCATCTTCGCATTATATGAGGAAAATTGAAGTTGGCTAGAAAATGGAAGTAAAGTGCTGGAGGTGGCGAATCCCGAAACTGGAAGTTCGGTAATACATTACCAAATCTTGCACCGCATGCATATTATCTGAGATTCTGGCAGATTTATATATATTGTGAATCGTGAATGATTCAAAATAAGTCTCGAGAGAATCTGAAGTGAAGCAATAATTCCTGACTTTGTATGTGACTTGGAATTATACTAACTATCACGTCTACGGTATTATAGTCAATAAGATGCAATGACAAACAAATTTGACTGAAATTTAACTGCGCTGATAGTGGTCAATGCTGACCTTACAAATTGCTAAAAGTGAACCTTTCACTTCAGATATAGTATTTTGGAGGAGATATTATTCAATGATCACACTGATATTAAAAATTGAGGTGGATGTTTGGGTTAATAGTATTGAAAGGTCTGCAAAAAAACAAATGATTTTGCCCAGGATCGAACTGGGGACGTTCTGCGTGTTAAGCAGATGCCATAACCAACTAGACCACAAAACCACTTCTTGAGGTTAATTTGCCAATCATAATATGTATGCTTTTAAAAAAAAATATTTTGCATCCATAAGCATTTAATGATGTTTTAGATATATTAAATAAGTTTTCTACAAACCTTCGATTGGAGGGAAATGATTAACATCTGTCACTATAACCAATTATGATACAAGAATTATTTATTAAAGGTGAAAAAAATACACATGCTTAGTTCTTTGCGGAATCTTCCTTCAAAGTAACGATTCTATTTAAAATCAAACCATTTTCTTTCGAAGAATCGGTATCAATACAGAAATAACCTTCTCTTAAAGCTTGGAATCTGACTGTTTGTGGACCCTTGCTTTCCTTGATGTTAAATTCGCTACCTTCGACAGGAACGTTCAAAGGACTCTTTTCTTCAATTTCAAAGAAACTTGGTTCGATAACAGCATTTTCAATAATTTCTTCAGAATCAGGATTGATATCCTTTAAGTAACCATCAGGATGAGCAGCTGGGTTTTCACTGTTAAACAATTGATTGTAAATTCTAACTTGTTTAATCTTGATCGAATCAGTAACTGGAACCCATTGGATGTATGTCTTTGGTTTCTTCTTTTGAGATGGATCATTATCATAGTTAACATGAATCTTGGTAATATTACCTTCGGAATCTTTTTCAAGAGATTTGAAACTAAGGTTGAATGGAACCTTCATTAAACCAACTGATTGACCAGGTGCCAATCTAAAATAATCCTTAGAAATTTCTTCACGGAAATCATTTCTATCAATATAAATCTTATTTGAGAATTTAACGATTCTATTACCAAACTTTTCTCCACCATTACCTGGTTTGTATGGAATTTCGATCGATTCAACATAAGAATCATCCAAGTTATCAATTATAACTTCAATAGGATTCAAAACCATCATCAATCTTGGAGTGGTTTGATCCAAATAAGATCTAACAGCACTTTCAAATCTAACAACTTGAATGTTAGTGGTTGAAGTGGTAACACCCAAAGTATTGATGAAAGATAAAATAGCACCTGGTGGAACACCACGACGTTTAATAGCTTCTAAAGTATATAATCTTGGATCATTCCAACCACGAACATAGTTTTCATTAACCAACTTTGCAATTTTTCTCTTTGATAAAATAGTACCAGTGATATTTAATCTACCATATTCACGTTGTGCTGGTCTATAAACGTGAACAACATCACAAAGCCATTCATAAGATTCACGCGACAATCTAAATTCGGTTGTACACAAAGAATGTGAAATGTTTTCAAAAGAATCAACCAAACAATGAGTGAAATCATAAGTTGGATAAATTTTCCATTTATCACCAGTTCTATGATGTGGAGCATTTAAAACTCTATAAGCAACCAAATCCCACATTTGAGGAGATGGAGACTCCAAATCTTGTTTCATTCTCAAGGTAGCTTCACCAACTTGATATTTACCATTCTTCATGTCTCTAAATTTCTTTAAATTTTCTTCAACACTGGTTTCACGTTCAGCGCAACCTTTTCTTTCACCACCCAAGGTACCATCTGCCTTTAAACCTCTATTGATCTTAACTTGTTCGGCAGTACAATGACAAACATAAGCTCTTCCAACTTCAATCAATTTTTCGGCCAAGGCATATAATTCATCGAAATAATCAGAAGAATAAGTGATTTTCCATGGTTCAAAACCTAACCAAGAAACCATTTCTTTAATTGAGTTGAAATAAACTTCTTCTTCAGCTTCTGGGTTTGTATCATCAAATCTCAAATAACAAACACCATCATGGAATTTGGCGTAACCGAAGTTAACCATAATAGCCTTGGAATGACCAATGTGCAAGAAACCATTTGGTTCAGGTGGGAAACGAGTGAAAACTTTACCTTTGGTAAATTCTAAATGTTCTTTGATCAATTCTGGGTATGCTTGCGGTTGATCACCTGCTTTGTGTAAGTCACCAAGGAAACCTTCGGAGAACATCGACCTTTCAACAACTGGAGCAACTACTTCAGATTTGGCCTTTGTTTGAGCCTTGTTCTTTGCAGCAGGTTCCTTCTTCTTCTTGATAGTATCACGCTCATCTTTTGGACCCAAGAGTTCTAAGAATAAAGCGTCAATGGTTGGCTTGAACAAGTTTGGTGCAGCCCATTTTAAAGATGGTAATTTCTTGGTTTCACCCAAAACTTTTGGAACCATGGTGTATCTATTTTCTTCAATTTCAGCTTTATTATCTTCAATGAACTTTGAAATTTCCTTCTTGACATCTTCTTCAGATAATTCAATACCAACACCAGAAGCTTGATTGAATTCTTCAAGAGTTGGTTCGGAAGTCTTGATATACTTAAGACCTTCAGAAACTTGCAAAGTAGTCTTCAACCTACCATCCATGATACCATCGGTTACAAATCTACGGTTAGGAATAGAAGCACCTTTACTTTCAACAGCCAAGCTGTGCAAAAGTGACAACTTCTTTTCATCGTATTCATCAGGAGATGTGGTGTTTGTTTCGGTGTTTAAGATTTCAAATAATGAGCTAGCAACCTTCTTGTTCTTTACAATTTCGGCGGTTTTCTTATCAGACAAACCAACCTTGCTGAACAAGGAAGTTAAGTCATTGACATCAGTTGCGTCGGACATAATACTTTTAAGTTTTATAGTGATGGCTGAATCTCAATTTTCGAAAATAGAGAAATACTCATAGATTGTATCAGAGTTTTTTTCAGGTGCCACACGACCGTCGAAATTGGTTAGGACACGATAGGAGTTTTTTTACAGCCATTTGCATGTTTTTACAATCAGGTACTTTGACACAAAGTAGACTTTTTCACAATTGCAAACCATTGGGTTTACACGATATCCTCAAGTGAGGGCCAAATTACTCACACTTTAGTTATTTCATTTTTAGAAAGGAAATCCAACATCGTCTTGAAACAATTTTTTTTTTTTTTTTGCAGCAAAAAATGAACCAAACAGAAGCTGTCCAAGTCTACTCGAGCCTACAGCAGATTCGAAACGAATTAGTTCTGAATTTTTTGAGAATAAGCGACAGTGAATTCATTAAGTTCAAATCAATTCTTCTATCACTCGATAAAAAATTTGATTGCGTAGTAGATACAAGGCTTTGTATTCAATTAGATTTCATCTTAGAAACAATATTTACTGAAATTGAACAAAATTGCCTACCTTGGAATAAATCTACTGCCTCAAACATAAACAATTCGAATACATCAAATTGGATTTTATTGGTGTTAGTTAGTCCGTTTATTAAGTCAATCAAATTTGAGGTGGTTAAATTTTGGCCATCTATCATTGTGAGTTTGAACATATTTTCCTCTTATGTTCCAGTATTAACATAAAATAGTGTATTTCTTGTCGAAATATAGACACAGTAGGTCTATCCTATTTATTGAATGATTCTTTAAATGTTTCTGATACGAGCTGGCTTAGTCTTAGAGTATTGCTAAATATCGTAAATGACTTTCTGGGAGCCAAAGAGAGTATTAAGGATTTAATCGAAGGAATGCCAGATCCTATAAAATTAGTCAAGTCAGCTCTTGAATCAAATTCTGATTTTACCGCCTCAAATTTTTTGATCGAACTAATCACTAAATGTCTTAAAAGTAAGTCAAGGATTAATGATTTTGTTCCGTTTAAAGGTCCATGTATGGCAGGTTCACAAAGTATTGTAAGGTACCTCTCCGAGAAAGGTGAAGTTTTCAAAAATTTACACCAGTTAAGCTTCATTGAATGCAAAATGAATATTATTTTAAACAACTGTTTCGACAACGGAGATTTATCCTTCATACAATTGGTAGGAAATTATACTTTGATTTTTTGGTTGAGTAAAACAAGTCATGAGAGTTTATATCCCGTTTTCATTGATTTACGAAGGCTTGATTACCAAAAGAAATTACTGGAATCGATCATTGAATTGAAATTTTCAGGAAACTCTTATGCTTTTAAAGACACCAATTTACAGGTTATAGAAGGCGAAGTTTTTGTGACGATCAAACTTATGTCAGCGACCTTCAATATTGGCTCAGGTATGTCTGAGAAAACAGATAAAATATGCGTCACAGATCCGTTATTAGTGAGAAATTCACAAAGACAAAACGTTAAAACGGTTGCTATTGAAGAAAGAAAGTTCCAAAAGAGTTCGGGCTCTCTTACGAAAACGAAACAAAACAATGGTACTATACACTCTGAAGCTATTAAATTTGTAAAGATTTCGAAAAATATTGGGTGTGACGATAAAAAAATCAATGAGATACAAGTTGAAAGGACACCATCTGTCGAATACAATGTACATAGACTTTCGAGAATCGGTGAAATAGATTCTTTTAGAGGGTTAAAGGTTTCTCGAAAAAATAATTTTATAGAGAATGACAGAAATAAATTTCCAAAAATGGCTGCAAAATTTGGAGATATCGAATCCAAGAATTTTTCGTCAACAAAAAGGCTGCAAAAGGAATCATTAATTTCCAAGATGGAATATAATTCAAAATCTGAAGCGAATTTTCCATCTTCAATGCATCATTTATCTCAATTACAAAAGAGTCAAGGGGATAGCAATGGAAAAAGGAAAAATAGTGTAATATCAAATTCCCAATTTTCACCACAAAAATTATTGCGATCAAAAGTAACTGGTTCTTTACCAGTCAAGACACAAAATGGTTTCACGGAAAGCAACTCAGTCCTTATCGAATCATTAACAGATGCAGAAGTCGAAGATCTGCCATTGATTAAAAGACCACGGAAGTCAAGAAACCAAATACCCTCTAGTTACTTGGAGTCACAAATGCAGCCGCTTCAAACTCCAGCCTATTTTGAAATCCCTTCAAACCCAAAATGCGGTCTGTTCATTACTCAAAACAGTAATTTTCAAACTGAGGACACAAGCTACATCAATTCATACAGCTTAGATATTGCAGACATATCAATTTCTAAGACGAGCTTTCTTGAGAATGAATCGACGCGGGTACTGCAATGGCGGGAATCACAAGAAAATGCTGTTGAAACTAATATCGAAAATTATTATAGCTCCATAAAAGATACTTTCGGGGTTTTAACATCCAATTTAATTGATAAATTTCGAGGACTAGAGAAACTGATTGCTCAAAAGAAAAATGAAATGACAAATGAATTAAGTAAAGAGTTTATACAAATTGAAAAGAAACATAGGGAAAGGTTAAAAAATTTACAGGAATATTATAGGGCCGAATGTGAAAAGATGATCCTATCAAATAAATAGACCAACAAGTCACTTTTTGAATCCCAAGAAGGCAAAAATTTGGTCAGCAAAGGTAGTTGGGTTGTCGAGGTAAAGATGGTGACCAGCATCAGGAGTTATTGCGAAGCTTGCTAAATCATGTCCATAAGCCTTCTTAGATAATGTGTTGATTTCTTTTGTCATCTGAATACCAGCTTTTTCATCCATCCAATCTCTATCACCATAAAGCCAAAGTGTAGGTAAATTCATTTTGACGAATTTTTCTGGACATCTATCTAATAATGGGAGTTTTGGCAAAGCAGCAAACCCCAAAATACGAGTGATTGCAAATTCCCCCGAACCTTTCCCATTGAAGACTCTATAAATATAATCATGTAAAACTTGGAACTGGGCTGGATCTTGACGGTATAGATAACTAAATCTGAAAGTTGTCCAATTCGAGATAAATCTTGATCTCATGGGACCCAAATTCCTCACAATACTAAATGGAGAATAATGTCTATTCCATAATGTGTTCATGATACGGCCACTTCTTTTTTCCAAGTATCTATCAACTTTATCGTCAACTTCGAGAGAATAGTCGTAAACTTTGGCAGCTATTTTCTCATCTTGATCAATAATTTTCTGTTGATCTTGTAAAGCTGGACTTATTTGCTTTGGCTCCTGATTTTGGGCTTCACGTTCAGAATCAGATACACCACCTGCAGTATGTTCTTCCTTCTTTAATAAAGAGAATCTGTTTCTTTCTAAACCAACAGGACTTATAAGTACCAACTTGCTAATTAAATTATGTTCAGATCCAGAATCTTCATCAACAACCTTTTTATTATACTTAAGAGCATATGCACATGAGAGATATCCACCAAATGAATGGCCCATCAATACAAAATTATTAATACCTCTTCTTTTTCTCCATTCTTCCAAAGAATCTATAAACCAGTTTTCAATATTATAAATATCTTGCTTGGTTTCTGTTGGGAATTTTGGGAATTTTGGTCTTGAAGAAAATCCAAACCCTGGTAAATCAAGGGCATGTAATCTTATACCTGGAATTGAAGATAAATCATCGAAATTTTCGATAAATAAACCAAGTGATGCAGCATACCCATGAATCAAAACAACATCAACTGGCTCAGCTTTTTGAGAAACTTGTTGGTCATTCTTTTCAATATTTTTAATACAAAATTCATGGACATAGTTTCCATTTCCAATATCAATATTTAAAACTTCAGCTTCTCTTTTGCCATCTGATTTCGGAAAGAATGACAACATCGAAAGTAATTTACTTTCGACTAGTTCATCCGAATAACTACTGGACCATGAATGATTATACCAGTCTTTGAAAGATTTCTTCCATGAATATTTTGGAATACCTTCTCTTGAGACTGGCTGGTCTAATTCAGACTGCTTCTTAGGAGCAGATATTATAGATGATTCTGAGCTTGACATATCTACTGAGTTGATTGTAGTATAAAACCTTTTAGGTGCTCTATGAATTTTAAATAATGACCGTTTTATTATGTTGATTGCCCTGATTGCCACTTGAAATATTTAGTACAATTATAATAGACTATATATAACCGCGATGTATACATAAAAGCAACGCGGCGATAGAGCGGAACGGAACGTCAAAATTAACGTTAATTGAGATTAACTCCGGGTGGCAATAGAATTTATAGGCACATGATATGTATCACGTTAAGAAGCATATAACTATAACGTGAGATATCAGTTCTGCACACAATACACATGGGTTTTACAGCTTTAACTTTACAGGTTAAGTAGAAAATTTTTCATTCGAAACGTCGCTTGAGTTTTTTTTTTCGGTCTCACTCACTCAATTTTTTTTTTTCGATTTTATATTAACAAAAGTGAATTTTTCTTCTTCTTTTTCCTTCTTTTCATCATAAATAGTTAGATTCAAAATGGTATGTTCATATATATAATATATTGATATGATAGAACATAATAAGATTTAAATACTAACATGATTAGGACACTAAAACTCCAGTTACTTTAGCTAAAGTCATCAAGGTCTTAGGTAGAACCGGTTCCAGAGGTGGTGTCACCCAAGTTAGAGTCGAATTCTTGGAAGACTCTTCCAGAACCATCGTCAGAAACGTCAAGGGCCCAGTCAGAGAAAACGACATCTTGTGCTTGATGGAATCTGAAAGAGAAGCTAGAAGATTGCGTTAATCAAACAACAATCAAATATTTAAATTCATACAAATGTCCTTTTCGATTTTTATTTTTATTCCCTTCATCATTCGTTCATTAAAAAGAGCTTTAACCAGTACATTGTTCACATTAACACTTTATATTGGGGGGTATTGGTTGTACAAGTAAAAAAAGAGAATGCCATTTTTATTGTCTTATGGTTGATATTGTGAGTTATCATTGTTATATGGTGATTATTTAATGTTAGTTTATCTCGAAATCATGTTTTAATACAAACAAATAACGTTTAGATAATGTAGGAAGATTATATGTAATATTAGACAGTTTGAATAGTTTCTCAGAAATTATTTATTTCGCAAATCACGTGCGCTCGCAACGAGCCCTACCCTAACCGAATTCGGAATTCTCATTTGATCGCACAAAATTATTTGTTAATTTCTAGTTGCAATTTTGCACCCAATAGATGTTTATATACTGAACAATGTAAAGGTATTCTTATGTTTAAAGTATTAGAAGATTGTTCAATGTGGAATAAGATTTTCATTCTATATCTCATTGCTGTGTGTAAGTGCCTGACTTTGGTTAGGTCAAGTGGATCTTAATCAGCCAAAACGTTTCTTAAATTTGAAGGTACTGTGCTATCTTGATTGATGTATCTCATTCAAAGATTAAAAGTATCAAAAGATTCGTTATCATCCTAGTCAAAGATTACAGTGGGATAGTGTATTGTATGACGTCTAATTACGTAAACATATGTCGCGATAATTCCATAGAGGTCACGTGATGAGTTTTTTGCGACACGAATTGATGATCATTCACTCTATCTCAACGAAAAAACACTAACCAAACAAGTTAATAAACGTGTATAATATAATCAATCATGTCTGACTTAGATGACGATTTATTGGCCCTTGCAGGCGGTGCCGAAGATTCCGGTTCTGAATCTGGGTCCGACTCTTACCAGCCCACATTATCGAGGAAGGCTGGTGGAGATTTGGATGGTGATGATGAAGTTGAAGATGATGATGATCAAGTATTGCTGAAAAAGAAAAGAAGAATCGATACATCAGATTTAGAATTCGACGATGAAGTCGAAGAAAATGAATTGATCAATCCATATCCATTAGAAGGAAAATTCACTGATGAAGCCGATAGAGAACGATTAGAACTGATGGATGAAATTCAAAGAGAGCAAATTTTATTCGATAGAACCCAAGAAATGGAAAGGTTTAATGAGAAGAAGTATTTGCAACAAAGAATGAAGCAACAAAAGAGATTACAAGCGGATAGCGCGGGCGCATTAGGAGATGAGAGTGGAACCAAGGCTACCAGATCATCCAATCGTAGCAAAGGTAGCAATGTCCGTAGTTCTAAACTTGATAAGTTGAGTGAATTAAGAAAGCAAAGAGAAAAGAAATCAAGAAAGAGAGAATTCGATGATTATGATGAAGATGAAGAACAAGAAGAAGATGAAGAAGAGCAAGAAGAAGATGAGTATAATGGAGAAGATGACTATGTACAATGGGGTAGTGGTACATCCAACAATCATAGGGTCACCAGAAGACTGACAGAACGGGCCAAATTGGAAGATATCAACAGAATCCGCGTAGGTAGAAGTATGCTTCTGAAATATTGTTTTTACCGAGAATTCAGTGATATAGTCATTGATTGTTATGCTCGGATCAATTTGGGTATTGATAAAAGAAGTCGTAAGCCATTATATAGAATGGCTAAAATTATTGATGTTAAATCAAATCCTTCAAAAGCTTATCGTTTAGGGAATTCCAAATGTGATTTATTTTTATTGGTGAGTCAAAACAAAAAGCAAACTAAGGAATTTCCAATCAATATATTTTCAGATTCTTTGATTGCACAAGATGAATTAGAAAGATATTTGATTGAATTACAAAAAACAGGTGAATACATTGATTATATTGAAGATGTAAATGATAAATTCAATCAAGTTCAATCATTCATTAATAAGGGTATGAGTGATAAAGATGTTAATGATATGATTGCAAGAAAGCAAAAATTAAAAAATAATAATAATGGAGGTGTACTTGCAGGTTATGATGCCGTTTTTCAAAAAGCAAGATTAATGGATGAATTAAAAGTGGCGAAACAACAATCGAATAATTCAAGTAAAATTGATGAATTAATGCGTAAAATTAAAGAATTAGATACCATGTTGGTACAACAAACAATGACTCATAATAATTCTGAATCTTTAAATACTATGTCCAAAGTGAATGAAAGAAATAGAAAATTGAATTCAACCAACATTAGAAAAGCAGAAATTAAATCAAAGCAAACTTTACTTATTAATGCATCATCATTAAGTAATAATGGAGATCCATTTTCACGTTTAAAAACTGTTACTAGAATGTTTTATCATGATTTAATTAATCAAGAAGAAAATGAAAAGGCATTACAAGATGCAAAATTGAATTATGAAGAGATGATTAAATTGAAATCAAAGCAAGAAGAAATTATTGCAAGTTCATCATACAGAATCTTGGGTGAAATGGATAAATTAATCAGTAGTATTGATATTGATATTGAATTAAATGTATAACTACAATGTATATTATTAATAGTTTATTTGTAATCATGTTTGTAGCTTTGGCCTTGTCAAAATAAGTTTAAAAAAAATGCTCACTACACAAAATCAACCGGAAAACGCGGTTACTTTTCCTACGGAGATAATACGGAGTTCATAAATTCATACATGCAAAGTTAAATATATACAAGCCAATTAAGAATCTTCAATTATCCAATTCTTGCAACATTTGTAAACGTAATTGTCTACGTTCAAATTCTCGTTCTTCGCAAGAATCTTCTTCATTAATTTCTTCATCTTGATCATCATCTTGATAGTAATAATGATAATCATTGTAATCATAAGCGTTTGAATTCATTGGATTTTTGAACACATAATGTGATTCGTCAACATGATATGAACGAATCGATTCTTCTTCAGACATGTCACCCAAATCACTGTAGAAAGAGTGATCATCCGAATCAATGCTAACAGCGTCATCAAATATTTGATGTGAATGAGATGACAGACTCGAAGATGTTGTATTCAAGCTTGGTCTTGCAACCATCGATGTACCTGAAAAGTTCTTAAAATCTTGATAATTGGTAACCAAATAAGCATCGTCAATTCCAGCGAATTTATTTGATAATGATTTCGATGGTTTATAATCCATGTTAAATAATGCAGATGTTGGCGATGAAGTAAACAGGTTTGTGGGTGACATAGAAGTGCTACTTTGTGTTGGAGTCATTGGTGGAGTATTGTTTGGTGAATTGTCCGAACGTGAAGATTTATGAGTCAAGGCGCTTGTTATCCTAGTCAATACATTATTCTTTTTTTGTGGTGATTGTTGCATTGATTGACTACTTGTCCTTCGTATAAGTGAAAAGAGCTTATTATTTTTGCACCCTTTCTTTGATGAGTCAATTTGTTGAGCTTTGCAATATGAATCAACTTCAGATGTTTTCACTTCACATGGAGAATCAAACGATATTGTTTGTTCGACTGTATTATAATAATAGTATTGACCCAAGTCTGAATCATATTTGATTTCCCAAGGATAAAATGTAGAAAATGTTTGAGTTGTATCTGTAAAAGTCATCTTTGCTTATTTGTTTTGAATGATTTAATTAAGAGGCATAGCTTATTTATATATATTTCATAAAACCCTTTTATTACCGAAAGCCGAATAATTTTTGCACCCCAAAATACACATAGAAAAAAGAAAAGTTAAGAAATTTCTAATCACCGTTTTTTACCTTCTTTTTCCGTTCTGCTTACCAATTTTTTGCATACTTTATACAGATTCGGTTAGTAATCCACTATTTTTCATTCTATCCGTGTTTTTCCCTCCGAACCCGTGAATTTAGTGGCAAACAGGTTTATGTGTGGTTTTCTTGTCATACACATATTTACCATAACTAGTATTAAAATGGTTAAATAAAGTGGCAAATCTTCTTAAGTCCGTACAATTGGTTACTTTAAAGGTTAATGAGTCTTTTTTAACCGTTAAATTACAAATCAAATACGAATTTATTTTAATACTGAGCAAGTTATGGCTATGTTGATGATTGAGATAAAATATGAATAAATTCGTAAATAGATTGAGCCGCTTTTAGCATGACTTTAAAAACGGCTATAACACTTTTAAACTTTCTTGATTATATATGTTATCTATTAGTCAGATAATTCCTGACAAATCGCTTATGCGGGCTTGCTTTTTTAATAAAGAGCAAACAAAAGCAGAGATCTCATCAACTTTATGTCAGGGCGCAGATGAATTTTTTTATAGTGTCAATATTATGTGGTCGATTTGGGTCGTGAAGTTGTGTCGCGACTTGCCGTGCAAAAATACGCGTCTTACCCGTACCACAATTTCGTTGGGTAATCTCTCCCACGTAGACCAAAAAAAAAAAGGGGACCAGTACAACTTTTTTTAGCACCCATTAATCAAATTATAATGCCATCCGAACAATTTACAGAAAAAGTATGTACTAATACTTATTGTTGCAATTGAACTACACTGGTAGATTTGCACGATTTCAACCCCCAATGATTTTACTAACTAAACTAGGCCGCCGCCGTCCAAAACTTGACTCAACGTCCATCCGACGATGAATTGTTGAAGTTGTACGGTTTGTACAAGCAAACCACCGTTGGTGACAACACCACTGCCAAGCCAGGTCTTTTTGACTTGAAGGGTAAGTACAAGTGGCAATCATGGAAGGACCTTGAAGGTACTTCCCAAGAAGAAGCCGAACAAAAGTACATCGCTTTAGCCGATGAATTGTTGGCCAAGTACTCCGAATAACTGATTAGATTAGATTTAGTTTAGCTACGAGCACATGCGCAATGACGAATAATGATACATTGTTTTATTCAAGTTTAGTTTTATGTAAGCTATTGTTAATTCTTTTGATATAATCAACCATCATCGTAAATGGAATCAAAAGGTAAGGACTGTAAATCGCCATTAAATTGGCAACTTGACCATTAGTTAAACCATGCAGTGGTCCTTCGACGTAAGCATATACTAAACAAACCAAAGTAGTCAAACTAGCATTAAACCCATAGATCAACATCCATACCCAGTGAGCACGATCAGTACCCTTATACAATTTGATGGCACAGTAGCAAAAGAGAGGCAATTGGAAAATCAACTCGATAAGACCAAATACCTGAAGCCAAAGTGGAAAATCAATGAGCAAGAAATCACGATTAGTGCTTGTATGGAAGTTGAGCAAATCTTGAGTCCATTGGAAATGATAGTCACTTGGAACTACAATATTTGAATCAATAAACACAGTCACAGGAATGTGGGTGAGGAAGTAAACAAAGTAGAATTTATCCCACGAATTCATTTCGAATTGAATACCAATAGTGGTTTGATTCTTGAGGTTGTTGAAATTTAGCCGCGCTACCAGAATCAAATATCAAATCTAAATTCTGGAGAAAAAACTCAAACATCGCATCAAAAATTAAAAATAACAAAAGTTATATCTTTTTGCAACAAAGGTAATGTTTACATTGGCGCGAATTACAAGACAATATAAAAGATCCCCGTTGAGTGCTATTAAAAAGATGACCGAACCAGTTACGAAGAAATTGAAAATCGAAGTTGAAAGACCAATTTCTACTACCGCTAGCACTAGTCCTCCAACATCTCCTAAACTCCCAAAAGAACCTCATTCGACAACTGCAGAATTAATTGCCTTCATCAAATCTTCCAAACCTCTTGAATCACCGATTGTTTGGATAGATTGTGAAATGACTGGCTTGGACGTCTACAATGACCACATCATCGAGATCTGTTGCCTTATTACTGATAAAGACCTTAACGTTGTAGATCCAGAAGGATATGAATCAACCATTTTCCACCCAAAGCTGACTTTAGATAACATGAATGAATGGTGTGTGAATCAACATACAAAGTCAGGACTCGTAGCTAAGATATTAGCAAATCCCAAAGACACTCTTGAAAAAGTGCAACAAGAATTGTTTGAATACATTAAAAAATACATTCCTAATAAAAGACAAGCCGTTATGGCCGGTAACTCGATCCATATGGATAAGTTTTTCATGATGAGAGAATTTCCTCAAATTATTGAACATTTACATTATAGATTGATAGATGTATCGACCATCATGGAGTTTGGTAATAGACACAATCCTGACTTGATGTCACTTTGCCCTAAAAAATCAAATGAACACACAGCTAGGGCCGACATATTGGAAAGTATTGCCCAATTGAAATGGTACAGGGAAAATTATTTGAAATCGCCTCAAGAAACCAAAGAGTTTGTTACTGAGGGAAGAAAGAAACATTTCGAAGAACTTTCACAAAAGGTTGCTTCGTTGAGTCAAAAAACTGAAACCAAAAAGGCTTAAAGAGGGGATCTACTTTTGTATACTAGATAAATATTAATTATGCATAATCAATTTATGAAGAAATAAAACTAAAAAAGGCATTGGTGTTTATAATTCAATAGATTCTTCAGTAAACTTGGCAATACATTTTTTCACTTGAACCAACAGTACAGGTTTTTCAATTATAAAATCAAAAACTTGTGATTCTTGTGCTTCATGAGCAAATCCTGTCACGGCAACTATTGGAGTAGTTGAATTCACACCAGTAGTGTACTTGATCAATTTCACGGCATCAAGAGTATCAATCTTTGGAACCTTCAAAGAAGTTAAAATAAGATCAAACTTGACCTGACCAGTAGCTCTTCTCACCAATTCATCACCATCAGAGATCGAAACAACAATACACCCACTCTTTTCAAGTAATTTGCACATACTGTGACGAACAATTGGTATTGATTCACAATAAAGAACATCCAACTCGGGTTTGTGTTCAATTGTGGTAGAATTAATGTCACCAGTAACTGGTGATCCATTAGTAATAAGATTAGACGAACTTGAACTTGAATTTGCAGTAACAGTAGACCTTCTTGCACTTTCTCTTCTTTTCTGAACTCTCATCAACGCCGAATTCTTGTTGTCCTCTGTATCCGAACTAGATGGAGAGAAATCTCTTGCTGCCTGCTTTGATAACGAGTGAATGGAAGATCTATTCTTATCGGATGGATATATCTCAGAAGATTTCCCATTTGGTTCAAGTGCAATTTCATCACCACTAGAGTAGACGCTTGCTACACTTCCAACTCTTTCATGTTTAATCGACGAAGTCCAAGTTTCGGAAAATCTGTTTGGCGAAGATGCTCGAGCTGTAGTTAACGATACACTAGTAGCATTTGCACTAGCTGGAGGTGTCCCACCACTAACTGAGGATGCACCTGTAGGTGTGACTGGTATTGGAGATACAGGTCTCTTGAATGGGCTTCCCGAGTTTGCAGATCCAAAGGAAAAGGCTCTTGTACGTGCTAAAGGGGTCGATTCCGAAGAAGATGATGAAAAGCTATTTCTGTGCTCCAAATGCTCACTTTTTAGTCTGTTGATCACATCCTTGTTTTGCTTCTCCAAAACAACTAAATTACGGAAATGAAAAGAACCAAATTCGCTTGGATCAGCCAACCTACTTCCTCTTCTCTCCCTCTTAGCGGAACTAGGACCACTACTAGGTGTGGAAAGGTTACTTGTGGAACCAACACTCACACCCAACCCACCAGGAGTACCAATACCACTGGTTATACTGTTCGTACTTCCACCAGCAATACCACCTCCCAAGCTTGTATTAATACTCAATGGATTTATATTTTGCACCCCACTTGAACTAGGCGCAAGCATGGAGGAAGAACTCGATAAAGAGTTTTCTCCACCGATGGATGGAGACCCTAATTCTGATGTGGAAATCGATCCTAAACGTCTTGGTATAACATTTTCATCATCTGAATCATCTTTTGGGAACAGGGATATATCTGCACCTCTTGAATCGAAATATTCAGTCGACTCTGGGTTTTCAACAGCCGGTACAAACAGTGCTTTTTCGTCAAATAAAGTATCCCAATTAATTTCATCGAAATATTTGTGAAGCTTAATCTCATGAGCTCCTTTGAAACCCAATCTTTCTTCTGGATTCAAAGTTAACAACTTTTGTATCAAATCTTTTGCTTCTGGCGAGCAATATTCGGCTTCTTCTTCCGGTGATAAGGGAGGCCAGTCAATTTTACCTTCTAAAATGTTCTTGAAAACCTTTTCTGGAGTATCTGCGTGAAAAGGAGGATAGCCAAACAAAAACTCAAATAAAATGCATCCAATTGACCACCAATCCAGGTATTCACCTTGACCAACACCTTCAATAGTTTCTGGAGCCAAGTAATCAGGTGTACCTACAAACTTTTTAACATCTTGGCTACTCTCATTTTTAGGATCAAATAAGGCGTAAGCAGAGACATGATGATTATTATTGGTATTCTGTGAGGGGCTAAAATTCAAATCATCTTCAAAAATAGCAAACGATGACTCCGAGGAAGTCCTTGGAAGAATAGGCTTCAATAATGGAGATTCTAACCCACTTGAATTTGAGCTTGATCTACCTGCCTTGAAAAACGAAGCCCTGTGTGAAAGCGAAGGTGGCGTCAGCAGTTGTTGGTGCTGAGAAGATGTATTCGAATTTGTTGATGGAGGCGCCATTGGAAACTGTTGCGTTTGTGGTTGCGTTTGTGGTTGCTGTTGCAGATGGAAAGTTTCTAAGTAAGCAAGTGTTGGAGATGTTAAAAAATTTGGAGCTGGACCAGAGGTGAGACTACTGTTCCCCGCACCATTAAATCCGCCACCATTGGAATTAGTATTGGAATTAGTATTGGAATTGAGAAAGTTCACACTTGGTCCCCCAATGCTGCCAGTACTTAACCTTGTGTTCTCTAAAGTCGGAGATAACGAAAATGGGGTAACCGAGTTTGTTCTCTTATGATAAAACTCTAGTAATGGAGAGTCCATAGTAAATCCTTGTCCTGAGACATTTGCTAACGGACTTTGATGAGGTTGTTGCTGTTGTTGCTGTTGAACCAAAAATTTTCTAAATAATTCTATTCCTTGTTCGGAAGTACTACTCTTTCTATGAGGTCTTTCTTGTCTTCCTTTAATACCAATTCTTGATAATCCAAAATCAGTTAACTTCAAATGACCGTTGCTATCGATGAGGAGATTATCAGGTTTGAGATCTCTATGGATGATACCTCTTTTATGCAAATCATTCACCCCAACTATGACCTCGGCGATATATTTTTTGGACCAATCATTCCCCAAAGTACCTAATATTTTAACCAAAGCAGCACAGTCACCACCGTGCAAGTATTCCATGACTAAAAACAAATAATCTTTAGATTGAAAACTACTATATAATTGAGCAACATAAGGTGAATCTGATTGTTTCATCATAACGGCTCTTTCTGATTTGACATTCAAGATTTGATTCTTTGCAATCATATCTCTCTTCTTCAAACATTTAACGGCCACATAATCTCCAGTCAATTTGCGCTTGGCTAAAAAGACCGAACCAAATGCACCTTTGCTAATAGGTTTAATCACTTCATAATCTTTGATGCTTCCTCCACCAGCTGCTGCTTTCGAAGAAGGTGCAGCTGACACTAGTAGAGGAGATAAAGGTGGCTTGATCAGACCAACTTTATTTTGATGATTATGATTCAGTAAATGCAGCAAATTCAGGTAGTTCTGAGTATTTAAATTCAAGGCTGTGGAATTTCCACCAGAATTTGAACGCCTTTCAGCGATACTCAATGAGTCCACCGCATTCAAATCAATATTCTGAATTGATGGAGAAGATGACGGAGTTGTATCCATTCTTGGGTTTATGGTGTTTCTTTGAAAAGAAGATAAACTTTGTTTCTCGACATAGGGAGCAGGAGATAAACGTCTTCTTGGAGATGAAAACGATGAGTTATTTGAAAATGAAGGATTTGGAAGTAACTGCTGGTCTTTATCTAGTGATCTCTTTGATTCATTTATATCCAAATCTTGCAATGTTTCTGTCAAATCGCGAGAATTGTTTCGAGTATCGCTTGAAACAAGCGAACTTGACAGTACATCACTTTCCCTACCTGAGCGTCCTCGAAGTAAAATGTTTTTAGGCGATATAGATTTGAAATCATCTTCTTTGAAAAATGCCTCGTTAAACAATTTACTTGCAGGACTTCTTGATTTTGAGGGTTGTGGTGAATGCAACAATTGTGGTGGTGATGATGCATTTAAATGAACCGGTTCTGATAAAATATCTTGAACAAGATCTGGGTATTTATTGGGACTCGATTCTTTCGCTGCCTCGACGGATTCAAAACCTTGGTCTACTGAGCTGTTACTCTGGCTCTTTGTATGGAATTCCTTGAACATTGTTTGTTCCTTGATTTTGGAAACGGTTTGGCTCACACATTCTAATACCAATTCATCTACTTCCTTTCTAATCTTGTCCGAATATTGTAAAATCGAAATTAACCTAGACAAAGTTTCCACTTTTTCATTCACCATATATTGAGTATCTTCAATGATTGCACCTATAACGGGGTCAGAGGTTTCCAAAAATTTCCAATTCATTACTGAATGAATTGCCTTTTCCGTGTTTGGTGATAATTGCAAATAGCCATTATCGTTTGTTTCTGCTGGATTAATTGATGAAGCCTCTTCACAGAGTTCAATTAGCATTTGCAATATTCCAAAAGGAAACTTTCTATTTTGATGTATCATTGGTTGATTCGCCAGAAACTTTTTATTTGTTGTAATTAATGTATCATTAATTCCTGGAAGTGGAATTGGTAAACCTTTATATTCATATATCAAGTTGGAGTCATCAGTTGTCGAGCTAAGAGAAGAAGGAATCGAAGAGGATGTCGATGAAGATGATATTGACGATGATGGAGATCTGTTTGAGCTAGTTGACAGTGATTGTTGTGACAGTTTTTGTAATCTAATCATCAAGCTTTCTATAATTTTTGAGATCAATTCCTTTTGTTCGCAAATAGTATCATGACAGCTTTGTAAATCTTCATTAACTCTATGTTCAACAATACACATGTCAGAATGACGTTCGATAAACCATGCAGGTATTTGAGTTTCACATATACGACAAAGGATTGATTTTGGTTGAGGAACCAGTTTTTCATCTATTATTCCCAATTCATTCAAGTTTAATAAGTAACCTTCGAATAATTCGGCTCCAAAACCAAGTAAATTGATCAAATTCTCTGGAAGTGTCAATTCCACATCTAAATATACAAATTGTTTTATTGTCCAAACAGAATGTGTAGGTAAACTAGTTTTTGGATCATGAATAAGAATACCTTGGGCTTCCAATTCGATCACATCACCATTATTAGAAAGTTTCGAGCTTATTGTACTATCATTCGAGTGTACTGAAATTGAATCGAATTGATGAGAGATTTCCAAATCACGGAAATGTTGTTCTCTTTCTTGATCTGGATTTTCATCATCAATTGCCAAATCTTCAAGTGAATGTTGAGGAGTTAATTTACCACTTGAATTAGAAGCGAAAATCGTACGGTCATTTGTGGCCGTTATAAACTTGACCTTATAACTTCCATCATCTTTAATCATTTGATCAGTTGCTCTATTAAAAACTAAAGTATCTTCATGGCCATTACCAATGATGATATTTCCAATTGGTTTATTTATAATTTTCTTAATATTTGTCCCCACAATATATTCCCAATTTTTACTAAGATATCGTATATTCCCATCAAGATCTAATTCCATTACTGCTGTGGGGTTATCACTCAGTGCAAGACGAAGGTCGATCTGCTCTTCGAGAGAAGTTATGTATATTTTAGGATTCTTTGGAGGAGAAAGTGGAATAGGAGTATTTTTTTCAGGTGATATCAAGTTACTTCTATTAATTTTATCTTGCTTTGGAGGTTCGTCATCTTTCAGCAAATCATGTAATTCTCTTGATCTTGGAGTTAATTCTCGAGACAGGATCCTTGAAGATGGTATAACTTCACATGGTGACACCGATCTTTCGATATCTCTTAATCTACCTAGTGAGATTTCATAAGTAGAGCTCTGATTTATTCCGGTATCTTTGGGTAAAAGATTCGAGTCTATCGGGGGTTGTATGGGTGAATTCGATGATGGTCTCTTTGACATTGTGTCATCAACGTTACCTTATATTGTTGTATTTGTATATAGTGTTGGCAATGTCAAAGACAAAAAAAAAAATAACAAAAAGGGACAAAAATTTCAAATAGGAGCAAAGCAGAAAATATGTTAGTAATTCAAGGGTTTGACGTTGGGTAAGATTTATGTGTGAATTGTGTATAATGAATCGAACTTTTCGTTTAGGTCGTCGTTACAACTGTTGTAGATCTGTGAAGTTTGTGTTTATAGAAGAAAATTAGAACAAGAGATAATTTCACAAAAAAAATCAGTTACGAAAACGAGAATTTATTTACAAATAAATAATTTGTCAATTTAATTGTTAAAAAATTTGTTAAATAATTTGTTAAATAATTTGTCAAATAAGGTATGTGTCTAATAAAGTATAGATGTTTCAATTCTAAAAGTATACAATGAACAGGGCTATTCTCTCCCCCGCATAGATAATGCAAAGTGATTAAGGAAAATAGTCATTTTTTTTCTCCCCTCGCGCAGTTTTTAGATTGTCTTGCAGTACAAATTCATTTACAAACTCAACTATAAGCGAAATTTAAAGGTTCTGAAACTTTTATTAAAAGCATTGGACAAAAAGGGCAGAAAAAGGTCACATATATAATTTAAAAATAATAAGTCAATCAACAACAATGTTGATAGATTAGTGAAGAAAACCGTAAAAAAATAAACATTAAATATCGCAAAATCTTTTGATATTGCATATAGATAATATTAAATTTTTGGTTAATTGGGCTGACTAAAGCTATTATTTGTTGGAAATAATAGCTCTTTTTCATGTCTTTCGTCTTGTTGGAAGAACGGAAAGGAAGACTGGGTGGGGGTACGAATCATTATTTTATCAACAAGCAATCTTGCTATTAAAATAAAGACCGAATAAAAACATCTAGTAATTAAGAGTTGGTGATTTAAATGGATATAAGGATAAAGTTAAATCTTTCAAAAAGAAATAAAACAAAACAATCCATTTAACTTCATCAACTCCCCCGCCACTGAGTATTCAAAGAGTTGGATCTTGAATTGAATGAATAAATAATCGTAAATATCGTTAGTCTATATTCATAAAGGTCGTTAAAAGTTGGATTTTGAACGAAACCCCATTTGATGGCCCATTAAAGGGATCAAAAAAGTTTGGTAATTGTGACAAAATTGGAAAAAAAATTAAGGTGAAATAGTATGGTTGAAAAAAAAAAATTAAAACAAACTGGTAGTAACAAGACCACTCCGTAGACAAGTGTTGCAAACACGACAAGTAAAGAATTCTTTTAGTAAACTAAAAGATTTCAATTACTCGTATACACTACAAGAACTTTAAAAAGTCCTTGTAGAGTATTATTTAGTATACTTAAAAACTGACCTCGACTCCAAAATCGATCTTTTCTTAATAGTTTCTAACAAATCCGTATTTTTTTGCTCATTTTGTTGTAAAATTAATTGTTTTAAACATTTATTTTCCATTTCTAAAGTTTTGAGTGTCTTTTCCAAAAGACCAACGCGTTCTTGCAATTCTTTTGATTTGCGTTCCATCTCTTGTTCCTTAACCTTCTTCTTAACTCTGAAACGAGCAGAAGCTTCGGTGTTACGTTTACGCTTATCTTCAGGTACAACACCTCGTTGCTTAATATCAGCAAGTGGGCTATTTGGAGATGAAGCAGTTCTAGAAACAGAGTGAAAATTTGGTTGAGACACGTTTTCTTTTGGAAATTGCACTTGAGTTAATTCATGAAGTTGGTTTAATGATAAATCTATTTGTTCTTGTTTGATGAATTGAGCTGGATATTGTTGAGGCACTTGTTGATATTGATTACCATGAACGTAATGTTGTTGATATTGTTGTGGCTTTAAAGGCACAACATTGTTATTCGACAACACGTCCAAGTCAAAAAAATCAACTTGTGAAAAGAGATCAAGATCGGTTTTGGAGGTCGACACTGTAGTTGTGTCGCTTAAAGCTGGCGACCCAAAGTCGAGGTTCAAGTCTTGGAGATAGTCTGTTTGTGTAAAGTTCATCTCTAATGAACAGTTGTGTCTAGATAGTTTTTTTTATAAAAAGGTATTCGGGAATCGAAATTTTGGTTTGTGAAAAAAAAAAGTAAAGCAAAATGTCTATGTCGAGGGGATATTATGCTGCCTTTATAATGTAACTAAATAATTGGTTTGTATTATTAATTATAGGAAAAAAAATTTTTACTGTTGAGAAAATATAAGAAAATTTTTTTTTGTGATGCAATAATTTACTCTGTTGAGTCACGTTGGTTGAAAAAGAAATGAATTTTTGTTTGTTTTCCTTCCGATACCATGAAATTACATAAGAAATCTAATATACTTATGTAATGATAAGAGCGGTCCCCGCCGAAATTACTGTTAATTATTACTCAAAACAACACGCAGCTAAAATAAATGAAATTAGTCAATAGGAAAAAACGGCACCGCCTTCCCCTATACGGTAATTTTCGAAAAATTTCCGTAGTCTAATTTTAAAAAAGCATCTTTCAGTGTACAAGTTCAACTCAATAACTTTTGCGGTACTAGTAGCAATTAAAATATTAACTTGTTGAAAGGGTGCTAGGTACCCTTATGTTGTACACGCAATCATCAGCTTATCAACCAATAAAATGCATGGTCTATTGTATGCGGACTGTCTTTGAGTAATTTCAAGCGGTATTTTTTTCTGACTCAGGTTGGTTTGTAAACGCATATTTTTTGATTGAAGGAAAAAAAGCGGCATACAACCAACGCCAGCGGTATTGACACGAATTATCGGAAGATTTTACGGAATTAATACAAAGCTTTTCAGATCTCGTCCAATCGATTTTACTGAGGTCTCGCTGAAGATTGTGTCGAAGGAAATCCTTCTGCTAAAATTAATAGCGCGGTGTAGCCGCTCAAAATTGTTTTTCCTATACGACCGTTCCAACAAATTTGCGGAATATTTTTGTGTTTGCATCCGCTTTCTCTCTTTATTGATTCCCCTTTGTTACTTATTTATTCTATGTGTTGTTTATCCGACAGTCCGTTACCGGTTGAACAACTCACTACGTTAAAAATAAAAAATCACATGCTTTTTGGCTTAATAGTACCTTTACTTATGTTTGCAACTACACCCATCATTTTAAAGAACGTTTTTACTATATACACTATTTACACTATCTCTATTTCTTGTCGTGTCTTTTAATGAAACCATCAACACCATTCTTTCTTCTAACCACTTGAGCTTCGAGCTTCTTCGAAGTCTGTCTGGTTTTGGACTCGAATTGATCATCAAAACTCTTCTTTTGTTGACTCATCCATTCAGAAATTGTTTCTGGTTGCTTTTCAGCATTTGGTAATGGTGTTGGCTTCACATTTGCTGGCATCTTCATCATTTTTCTAAAAGTAGCTGATCTTAAGGTGAAAGTTTGCAAAACCGAACATAAAGAGTTGGTTGCAACATAAATCATGACCGAAGCATAGAAGTCCTTTGTAACCAAAATGGAAACAAAAGGCAAAATACTAAGCATCTTCTTCATTGGGGCATTCATCATCAGTGATTGTCCAATTTCACCACCCGATCTAACCAATAAAAAGATAAGAGCAGCAGATAAACCATGCAAACCCAAGTATGGATCAACTTGGGTCAAGTCGTTGAACCATGCGTAACCTTGTTCGGAGAAGCCTTCGACAGGATGGGCACTCATCTTTCTCAAGGCTTGGAAAAATCCATAAGCCATAGGCAATTGCATCATTGGGTATATTTGTTTATACATCGTGATATCGTTATCCTTCATCAACTTCTTTCTATCTTGCATCAACAAGTACTTTTCTTGATTACTCTCAGATGTTTTTAAATCCTTCATCAATTGATCCATCTCTGGTTTAACCTTGTTTAATTTGGCTGCATTCGAGGATGCACTCATATATAATGGGAAAAGTGCAATTCTAGCAATCACTGTAGCTGTTGCAATGGTTGCCCACCATGGTAAGCCAGTCATCACATGTGTTGCTTCCAAAAATCTCTCGATAAAGGCAGTTGGGCCGAAACCTTGTGCCATACCAATCGAATCTAAATAACCCCATTCATTTGACAGCAAAGTAGAAACAACCTTTTCGGCTGCTTCATCTACATTATCAAATGAAACTAAAGTATCCTTAACTTCACTCTTAGTCGAGTTATAACGAACACCACCAATTATTGGAGCAGTATTTCTAATTATACTTGCTTGATTTTGCAACGTTGGTTTGCTAATCACAGCAATTTTTGTGGCAAATGTACCAGCCCTCCTCACCGAAGATCCAATACCGAATCTGAACATTATAATGATTTGTTCTATAAAAGTATTGTATAGACGAGCTCTATTATAAGGTCTCTCTTGTCTGTTGAAAAAAAAATTATATGTGAAAATCGTTGATGTGTTGATTACATAATCATGCGATATCAAAAAATGAAAAAATGGTAAATTTGATAGACAAATTATCATTCGATTTTGATTGATTGTAATCACCACACTAAACGCTCGACATTTAGTTATGAACTTCAGGCGGTTGGGAATACGATGGGTTCCCAGCTTGTTGCATACCGAAGGGGCTGTGGCGAAGTTTAAACCTGGCATTTTGTTGCGCTCATTCACAACATCAAGTGAGAACCCAGACACTTCCATTGAAATAAATGAAGATTGTAACATTGAGTTAAATAATCTCATAAAGAAACATCCAGAGCAGCATTTGCGTATATTTAAGTTCATAATCGCCAATCTCAATAATCAATTAGATGATAAGTTATTACAAGTTGTGATTTATAACTTGATGCAGCTGGGGAACATCCAAGCAACAACTACGCTTCTTCATTTCCTCAGTGGCACTTGTTTCAAACTATCCAATCAATTGTGGTCATTGTATATTAGCAAAGTATTAGAAAATTCAAATCATTTGGCTGCTGTTGTGATATATCATCATTTGGTAGACAATATTGAAATGTACTCGGACGATAAAGTTTCAAGCTACACTACTTCAAATCCAAATATTCCATTTATGTTGTCACCTACAGTTTTAGAATCATTGTCAACAATATTTGCCCGTTCAAAAGATACCGAAAGGGTAAAGGGAATTTTGGCATACTTCAAAAGATTCTATAGTTATTTGCACCAAAAACAAACATACAAGACTTTGTTAATAAACCTAGTTGAAGCGTATTCTATCGTTGGAAACGTTGAGCATTCCTTAGATCATTTCAAAAAACTAGCCTTTGTCTTTAGGGGCCATGAAGTTACAAATTTGAATTGGAAGGTACAAGCCCAGTTACAAGGAATGTCTGTGTGGACTAATCGTACTTGGAGAGATCAAAATATTAAAGAAAATAACAAAAATGAAATACCCATACCCCCTGAATTGAAAACTACTTTGGATCGCGAACTAGAATCAACAGCAGGAGGTGATGAAGCCATTTTTAATCCTATGATTGAGCGAAATGTATATACATCGCCAGAATCAGGACCATTACCTCTTGTAAATGGCTCGTTAAAATCATCAGATCTCCCTCAATTTTACAGCAATATAATAAAACCAATTGTGGAAAATGCAATGAGTTCAGCAATTACTGATACTCAGTACCTACTCACTTTGATCAAGTCGCATCATTATATGTTGCAGATATTTGTTGTGCGCAGTTTATGTGAGTTGGGTCACTTCAAGCAGGCTCTTTCGATAATGACTAAACTCGTTTCTGCCAATGAGAATTTAGAACCTGAAAAGGTCCTAAGAAACGAAAATTTTATCAACTTGTTCCATTTTATGGGATTGAATGGTGATATCAAAAATTCGGAAACTGTTTTCAAGGCTATAGAATTTTATAATTCAAATCATAAAAACAAGTTTTCACCAGAAGTTTACTCGCATTTGTTTAGTTGTCTACTTGCCTGTAATTCGCTTAGCTACATTGTCTTGCATGAATATCTCACAAAGTATATTCGAAACTCAACACAACTAAGGATATACCTTAATCCGTTGGATTGGGATATAATTCAACAAATGCTCAAGGAGCACCCAGTGCACTACAAAATTCACTCGCGTGTATTTTTAAAATCATTGTAAATAAATTAATAGATATAAATGTAATATAATTTAAGTTTCGGGTCTTGGATCCTTCATCTTATGAATCCGTACATCCTCACTAGCAACGTCGCCAACAACAGCTATATCTTGAGGTGTGATGAAAATACTCTGAGACTTGGGATATCTTCTTAATTCACTTAGAAGCAAACGGATACTGACGGCACGATTGACAGCGTCCATATATACGTCAAATTCATCCAAACCACGAATGTTAGAACCCATGACTTTCCAAATTGACAACAATAATGCGATTTGTGCAAAACTTTTCTCACCACCTGATAAAGAATCCATTGTTCTCTTTTCAGCATCCTGATTTGGCTTCATCTGCATTACCAATCGTTTATTATTATGATCAAAATTCAAAGACCCTGAAAAACCTCTTAAGGATAAAGCATTACCAAAAACCCTAGACGCATCTTGAGTATGCGTGTGTAAAGTCGTAATGAGAAAATTAATACGAACTCTCAAATCAGAATCCATTGATCGAGTAACCTTTGATAAATGCTCCTCAGATATGGCGGCATTCTTCTTCTTCTCAGTAATTAATGCTAATTGAGCTTGAACTTCTTCAAAAGGTCTACCTACTTGATCATCAATATGTTTAATTTGTTTTTCAATTTCCTTATACTCTGCTGCGATAGAATCATCGGTATCGTTTGCATTTATAACAACTTCCAGCTTAGAACATTTGGACTCAGCAGAAGCAATTACTTCTGTAAGCATACCTTTCAAGCTCACGATTTTATCTTCAGATTCTTTGAGAAGCTCTTCCGATTTTGTCTTCTGCTCAGTGTAATGCTTGATATACGTCTCATTTGTTGCTATATCTGTTTTCAACTCGACATGTCGATCCAAGCAATTGCTTTGTAATTTTTGAGCTTCTCGAAGCGCCGTAGAAGCGTCCTGTACTCGTTTCTTCAATCTATCACCTTCTTCCTTTTTCGAATCTAAATCGTCCACTAAGGAACGAATGATCCCCTCCAATGTATGAATTTGAGTTTTATTTAACTCAATTTGGGAACTTAATGATTCGATTTTGGCAAAATCACCATCTTCCTTAAGTTTTTCTTCAACTTCCCGAATATTTCTATCATTAAATTCGATTTGTTTTGTCAAGTTTTGAAGCTTGAGTTTGGCTCCGGCAATCTTATTTTGTCTTGCCTCTATTAATTGGCTTTTGTCACTCTTCAATTTTGACAAGGAGAAAGTCTCTCTTTCGATCTGGTCTGCAAGCTCTTGCGCTTCTCTTGCGTTTGATTCTATCCCCGAAGAAAACTTCTCACGTTCATTACTAAAGAAAACTGGATCATATCTTAACGTACCATTTGTCTTGCTTGATCTCTGACCTGATCTTCTTCCAGAAGCATTTTGGATGATTGAAAATACACTCCCAACATTAGGGATGTCAATCAATTTTTCAATATTTTCTCGATGTTCTGTAATGATGGATTTTTCGATGTTATTGGTGTCAACTAGAGTACATAATACGTGCTCGCTGGCTGACTCAACCATGTCATAGAAAGAAGTCTGATCTCTTACCATACCTTTAGAGAAGTCGAAAGTTTCGAATTTTCTAACAATAATTCCATGGTTAACTTTATACTTCCGTAAGATTTTAGCAAGTTCTTGTCTATCATTCTCATCGCAGACGAGAAATGAATCTAAAGTTTTTTGAAGCACAGTATGCATTAGTCTTTTCCAGTCATAATATTCCTGTTTTACTTCAATGAATGATCCGATAGGACCAATTGGTTCGGTGTGCCACCTTTTGGAATTTTTGATATCCCTTAAAATGTTTTCCATATTAGGGCCCCATGCTTGGTATCTATTTTGCTGCGTCGATAATAATTCAGCCCTTCGCGTCGAGAGGTCTCTTCTGTTTTCTTCAATTGACCTTATTTGTTCATCTATTCTTTGTATTTCAGGTAAGTCTGAATTTTGAAGGTCTTCACTTTCTTTTCTAGCTTTCAGTTTACTTTCTTTTAATTCTTCTCTTTTTGCTTGCAAATTCTCTAAAGTTTGTTTCAAAGCATCTTGGGATTCCCCATTTATTTCATCGATTCTTTTCCTTTCCGCTTCGATTTCCTTTTCGGCATCCTTTATGCTCCGTTGCATATTCTTTATTTCGGCCATTTTATTCTTCACTTCGGTTGTTGTTTCGGCTTTATTGGAATTGAAAGTATCTCGATCGTGTTTAGCATTCTCCAGATTTTTATTGGCTTCGTCTACTTTGTGAGTGATTTCATCTCTTTCTTTTTCGACTTTGACTATTTTCTCATTGTTTTCTTCATTTATTTTATCATAATCAAGTATTTTCTCTTGCAGTTTTTTGATTATGTCTTTAGCCTTTTCGATTGTTTTAATAGAATTGTTGATCATTGACTCGACAGCTTGAGCCTTAAACCAATATATTTTACCGTGAATAATTTGTAGCTTTGCTCTCAAGGAACCAGACATGCGGTACAGGTCATACTCCTTCTTCGATTCCCTATATTGTTTATCTAATGCATCCTTTTTAATACGCGAGTCCACATGTCTTCGTTTACTTTCATCGATATCATGAGAAGCATTGCCATAATTGTTAACAATATCGGTGAAATGAGCACCTTGCATGAAATAAGAATATTTTGCTTCATCAGTTGTAGAGGTTAAAAATTCTCGAGCCTTATCCTGAGATAAGAATGCTAATGGGTTATCTATGGTAACCACAAACTTGAATAAAATTTCATCAAGGACTGCCTTTTTTGTTGATAGTACTTTCCCATTCTCAGCCTTGATTGAATATGAATGGGCACCTACTCTTTGAAGTTTTCTCTCTACTATAATTCTTTTCCCAAATTCTTCAGGTTTATACGCTTGCTTTCCTTCATTAAGAAACACGATAGTTACCCTTGCCGTGGATTTGCCATCTTTTATAAGGTCTTTAATAGCACTACCTCTATTTGTATCTGTGGCCTTAGCTCCTAAACCTACCGATATTCCTGTCAACACCGCACTCTTTCCAGAACCATTTCTACCAATAATGAAATTGATTTGAGGCCCCAAGGTTATGTCGAACGAATCATGACACATGAAATTCCGTAAAGATACTCTCTCGATAACACCAGATCTTGCAGGTGAAGAATCTGCATCTTCCTCATCTGAATCTTCAGCCGAGTCATCTTCTGAACTTGAATCCGAATCTAAATCAGAGCCTGTTCCAGACTCATCAGACGCATTCCCGTTGCGATTTTGCGATATCATTTTCCTCTTTTTCAATGCTAATTGCTGAGACATATGGTCACCTATGGAAATACCACTCTATTGTAGTTAGTAATCGCTCTTGTAAAAACATTGCCAGCATCAGATCAAAATAAGCCGATGAATGGAAGCGAAATATACGTACTAATGGGTCAAACTGAGAGTCTTCTTGACCTGTATCATCTTCTAGAACTCTCTTCCTACTGTTCATAATGGTCATTTATAGTACATATCTTGTTTGTATTGAATTAATAGTGAAATATTTGATTACGAAATCACGAACGCGTAGTTTTGATGCCAGTTTTTTTGTTTGTGTTCCACTGCGAAATAAACTTTTTGCAACTTATACCGTGGGAGATTGCATATTACACTGAACTAGTGTGAAACACTTCTACTTATCTTTTATAAAAATCATATTATTAAACTTTAGTAGAGGAAGTAAATAGAAGTGAAAAAAAAAAGACTAACAAAGCGTGTACGATAAAAATATAAAGTCATAAACAAGAGAAAAAAAATTGTAAAGGTCTAAGAAAAAAAATTATCATAGCGATAATTCAATGAAAATTATGCATATATGGGAGAAGTTTAGGCATTCTCCTTAATAGTCATTCCGTCAGTTTCGTTAGTGGTCGTATCAGTGTCCTTGATTTGGGGTGCGATATTGGTTTCAAAAACTAATTCATAGTTATTAATCAACTTCTCTAAAATAGAATTCATGAACCCAAAGTTGTTGATCAAAGAGTCCAAGCTACTTGCTTCAGTCAACGCAGGACCAATAACAGTGGCCAAATTTGAAGGCGTCATCTTGTTTTGATCACTAAGCAAGCTAACCTTCTTCAAATGTTTCAACAATAAACGCATAGTATGGTAGTTTATCAATGGCAACATCCTTAAAATATCTTTGTATTTAGCAGTAATAATCGCTTCATCTTCATCTTCTTGATTCTGTTTCAAAGTGAAAAAGGAATCAATGACCTTATCAGTCAATAAAGCATCTGGTAATTCTCTAAAGAATGACTTGACAATACTGGTCAATGTATGAACATCATAAGATCTTTCTTCAAAATTAATTGCACCATTCTTATCAATACTAGCTTTAAGATTATTCAATTCGGTAAGTGAAGAACTGATTCTGTAAATACCAACATCCTTTAAACCTTCCTTTTCAATAAAATTGAAAATCGAAGTCAATAGTTTAGGTACCAATGATTGTTCACGGTTACATATAACATGAATAGGGATACCAAAAGTGGTGTAAGCATGATTTGATTTGAGATTTAAAGCTCTTGAATAAAACCAATGTCTGTTGGCATAATTCAACCTCATCAACCAATCGTTCAAATCGCTTTCATTTGGAGCTTGGAAGAAATAATCGTCATTGGAAGTTTCGGAATCAATCTTGAAACACAATGGCATCAAATAAACAGGGAAGATCTTTTTATTTTTCAAAGAAATAATCAAGTACGCCTTTTGTTTACCATCGCTTTGACTTTCAGCAGAAGGTAAATCTCTTGCGCCAATAATTCTTTCAGGTGCATTACTCAAACCAGAAACATTGAGTGAGAATTGTCTCGATTTGTTGAACAATCCACTTATTTTAAATCTAGATGTTGAGGCTGGCTTGTAAGATAATGATTGTCTTCTCAATGATGAACTTGAAGATTTTTTATTTAAAGATTGATTATTTTGATTGGAATTACTTAAAGAACCACTTGTGTTAACAACCGAACTCGATGTGGATGGGGAAGCATGAGCAACTTGTACCAGACCGTTCGATACGATTGCGTCTCTAGAATCTTTCAATTGTTTCTTCTTGTTGTCCAAAATCAAAATCTTACGTTGTTCACGTAAAATGCTTCTAAATAACTTGATCTTATCTCTATCCAAGAAGGTGAAATCACGAAGGCTTTGATTATTGATCAAAGTTTCATCCAAATTCAACAAGAAATCGAATTCTCTAGTGTCATGATAATTAAGATCATGTTCACTTGAATCAACATCTTCAATGCTTAATTCCTTGATCAACTTGAAGATCAAGTATCTTTTGTTGAAATTGATCAAATCTCCAAAGTAATTTGGACATCTATTTGTCTCAATCAACATTTCTATAATCCAGCCAAAACAAGGTAATAATGGCTCAGGATTTTGTAAATCAGTAAGCTGCAAGTAGCCTGGTAATAACAGAGACAAGTCGTCATAGTTTGGAAGCGATGCAGGAGTTGAATCGTTTTCGTTCAAAGAGTTGGAAGCCTTTGTCCACAAGTTAGTGAAAAGTCTACTTTCAGGAGAATAGATCACATTAGTGATCGCAGTTTCAATACAAGATGGAATGTATTCTTTAGTACCTTCAAAAACAAATTGATTTTCACTCATTTTCAACTTGGAAATTTGAACCATAAGCAACAAAGTTTTCATTCTATCCAAACGTTCTTCAACTGTGATACTCAAGTCTGTCAATTGAACCAACAAGTAGTTTCTGAATTTGAAGTATATTTTAAATAACTTTCTGAATACTAACGGGAACTTTTTCAATACAAGCTGCTTTTCTTGAGGATCAACCAATGATTCAAAGAAATGGAAAATATTAGAAATAATCAAATTTTCATCAGTAGTTGTATTTTTTTGCAAATTAAATTCAAGTAAACCATTGTTTTCATAAGAATTTTCCAAAATTTTGTAAACCTTAACCCAATCTTCTGCTTTGATTCCCTTATAGAAGACAGCAAGAAGCTTATTAAATTTGTGCAAAAACTTTTCAATCTTTGAAACGTTCTTGTGACCAGGTAAATTTCTATTCATTGGAACTTCGTGTAAGGAATTACCAAACCTGAATTCATTGATCAAGTATTCGTCAAACTTCAGCACTTCAATTGGCCTATATGTCTTTTTCACAAACAATTTCTTTAACTTCTTATAGTAGTTAACCAAGCTTTCAAACGATTTTTCTAATGTTGAGTCAATCTTTTTCGAATTATACCACTGTAAGATCTCATTGCTAAATAATTTCAACAATTTAATCAATATCTTTTTATTGGACAAATCGAGAGCAAAATTAGAGTAAAAATTATTGACCAAAATAATCAAAACTTTCAAAATGTTGATTTGGATCTTGAGTAACAATTCATAGTCAACGTCACCCAATTCGTTCAAGTCAACATCTGTGTCCAAAGACCAGTTGGGAAATCCCATTTCTAATTGAGCTGATTGAGGATACCCAGCTGTGGATTGACGATTGTTAGCTTCCAAGTGACGAAGTAAATACAATTTCTTCATAACTGAAATAACAGCATTTCCAGAATTGATGAAACGATGAGCCAATCTATCTAATAAATCCCTCGTGCTAATAAAGGCATTATAATTAAGCAAAAACACAAATCTGTATTCTGTCAAGTCCAAAGTGATGTTTTCATCAAAGAATTTGGAGTCAATGAGCAATAAATCGATCAACTTGTCAATGCTTGCATACTTTGGAATATATTTAAAGGTTTGGATCGAACTAACATTATTAGAAGACTCTGCAGAAATGACACTGTAGTTGTTTGGTTTTTTCCCTTGCAGAATACTGGCATTATTACTAGAAGCAGTGACTTCATCAGCTCCTGAATTAGTGGTATCGGTTTCATTGGTGGAGATGACTTTGTTATTGGTATTCCCGCTTTGTGAAGCCGAGGCATTAGGGTTTGGTGATATCGTAAAGTTTTTGAACTTTTCAGAATTTAAAATATCATCAACGTCAATGCCTAAACCAGGAACATCATCCTCGTCATCAACATTATCGACGTCATCCAAACCATTCAAGGTAGTTGAATTGCCGGTATCAAGGTCGTTAACAAAATCATCTACTCTAAAAGTTAAATCTTCATCAATGACAAAGTTATGCTTATTAAGAGATGGATCCAAAATTTGTTGCAAATGTAATTTTGTATCACTGTTATTCACGTTATTTCCATTACTAGAGTTAGCCAATTCGTCGTACTTACTTAAATTCACCTTGAAGTAGTTATTATTGAACGTTGGTATTCTAGAGCTTGGATTGATTGCAACTTCATGAGCTGTACTGTAATTCGAAATGGAAGCATTGTTAAATGAAGTCGACGAATCATTAGAATGTATCGAAATATTCGACGAACTCAAATTGCGGTGTCTCATGAAACCAATGTCATTTGGCAAGTTTGAAAGAGACGAGGATGGTTGTAATGGTGGTAATTTTAAATACGATTCTGGCAAATCTGGCTCCAAAGTCAAAGAAAGTTTCATGATTTTTTCCAAATTTATGGAATCACAATTCAACTCTATCAATCTAATCAATTTATGTTCCAATTCTTTGTTACGTGCCTTTGAGTCTCTAGTGGATTCTGTAGAAATGTTGGTGTCTTCTTCATAAGTAGATGGCAATGGTTTAGTATCATCATTGTTGGCACCTAAATATAAAACCTGGTTTAAGCTTTCATTCGAAAATATGAAACCCATACTATCATATCTTCTTAATACATCGTCATTATATTTGATGATTTCATTATAGTTAGCCAAATTAGATAAATATTCGTTCCATCTGTTAAAAGAGTAGTTGATTCTCTTTAAGATTGACTCCAATTCCAAGATGTTGGTTGTAGTGTTTGAAGTATTATTGATGACCAAGTCGCCAAAGTAAGGGATAACCTTCTCTTTTGGGTATATCTTACCCAAACCTCTTGGAGCCATGATGTGATACGAGTCCTTAGAGTTTATGGTGCTAGCGGTAGTGTCACCGGCTGCACCAGTTGTATTAACGTTCGGAGAAACAATGGCATTACTTGAGTCATCAGTACCGGTTAAATTTATTTTCTCAGATGATGTTAAAGAGCCATTAGCCAAATATCTTCTATCTAATTCAAACAATACTGGAGACCAATCGTTTTTCAATAACTTGATGTAATCTGGAGAAACCAACGACCATATTTTTGTTAACCTTAAGACAGGCTGAGATAATATAATGGAGGAAATCCCCAACCACGAAGACATATTACCTGATTTGTCTAATAAACAACCCAAATCGATCCATTTCTCCAATATACGTGCCTTTCTCTCTAAGATAGCAGAGCTTAACTTTGCAAGCCCTGCTCCAGGAACAGGATTGGAAGTACCGTTTGCCGTAGTTCCGGCAGAGTTAGCTGTAGAAGGACCTGTAATGGATCCTGCTGTGCCAACAGGTACTGGACTAATTAGGCTTGGGGAATTCTCGACAAACAAATGGTTTATTAAAAGTCTCGACAAATAATGAATGTGATGATCATTGTTAAAAATCAAAGGATTCTTCTTATAAAAGAAGTCTGAAGAAACATGAGAGTTCGAATGAAGCGGAGATTCTTCATCGAATGAATTGTTTATTGACGAATACAACAACAACGATTTGTCAATATTCGAGTTCCAATTGTTGAAAAATTTCAAGTCAATTGCGCTGATTGTTGAAGCAAAATCGAACAAATTGATATCATTCATAAAAACTGTTGAGTTCAAGTCTTGTAAAGGACTGAATTCGGAGTGTGGCACATGGTCATTGGTGACCAAATTTACCAATACTTGTTGTTTTATTAACACGCTGTGTTTAAATGCTTCAAGTCTATCCAATTGTATATCATAGCTTTCTAAAGCGTCTACTTCTTCTTCTGGTTCTAATTCGTCCTCTTGATCAATTTCTTCAACATCTTCCGATATTTCTTTTTCATTCATACCAATCGAACTCTTTTTATTATTTTCTTCCAACTTCAATTTTTGCTGGACCAACTCAATTTGTTCGGAGAAGAGTTCCAAGATACGTAAAATGTAGGTAGCAATATCCGACTTCAACAAGTATCCATTAAAGTTTTCTTGGATGGTATCAAATAAATCCAATATTCTCCTTATGATGAGTCTTAGATCATAGTTGCCTTCAAATTTATTTCCAAAAATAGCTGACAAAAAGTTGGTTAACAATTTCAAAACTTTGGTAAACTTAGGCAAGATAGGCATCGTGCTTAAAATGGTATCAATGGCCAAGTCATCCTGTTTATCAACATTGAATAAAACAAAATGAACCAATGCTTCGATTGTACTGTTTTTGTTCGAACCGTTTCTAGGGACATCCGATGACAATTCTGATTGTGGAGGTATGTATGAAAGATTGATCGAAGCATTAGCGGTTGAGAATTGGTGCAATTCAAAGTCATAACTAAGGTCTGGATGTGGAACTGAGGTAGAGAAGTATGTGATTGCAAAGTCGACAACAGCAGGAGATACAGGCATCAGAAAGTCGGTTGTATCAGATTCATGTATAGTCAAATTCGAACCGTTGTTGTGTTTGAAGATTTCTGAAACTGGCGTAGATGGTAAAGACGATACCGCGTTCAGGTGACCTGTGTGGTGAATATGTTGTGCATTGGGTGGTTGGAATGTATCCTGTTGAGAAGAAGCATAGGTCGGAGTTTCTCTTGCAATTGAAGAGTTTGCATTCGATACAATACTGTTGTTACTAGTACTATGATTTAAACCAATAGGTACGGACGCTGCAGCTGCTGCCGCAGCCGCTTGTTGCATTTGTTGTTGGATTTGCTGTTGTTGATCTTGTTGAGCATCATTACCATTCACTCTAAAGCTTCTGATACCAGGAGCAGACTTGTACAAGTACAAATGTGAGCCCTTCAATTCTGCTCTGTATAATTTCATTGTTTGTTCACTGATCTCCGAAGCGGCATGAGAGTTTACTATGACATTCAACCATGAATTTTTGACAGATTTAATATCGTATTCACTCCTTGCCAACGATGCGACCGACTTGTGGTGTCCAGACAGAGATTTTATTGGTTGTGTACCAGTGTTACTATTTGTCGAGGTTATAGTGGAAGTTGAATTGATCGAAGCAGAATGTGCATGATGGTGATGACCAGAAGGCTTGGATCCGATGGATCCAGCACTCGAATTTGTCGCATTGGACGAAGAATTGCCCATTGGAAAGTTGTGAAGAGATGATGATTCCTGGATGCTCGTTATTGTCGAGTTCGCCAAGGTTGAATAGTCGTCGTTAAAGTCCAACTCGGAGATTGAGCGACTTGACGAGGGTAAGTCTGCTTGTGGATGATATTGCGCATTTCCAAACGCGTATTCCATCTGTCCTTGGTGGTTATTCTGTTGAGGTTGGCCCTGTGGTATCTGTGGAAGCTGAGTTGATGTTCCTTGATGCTGATGTTGTTGTTGCAGCTGTTGGCTTGCACCATTATGGGATAAGCTTTTCCTCTTATCCTTTTCCTTTCTCAGTGCCCAGATCTTCCTCATTTTCTTTTTCTTTAGTCAAGTGTCGATAAAGAACTGATATTTGATTTTTGTTGAAAATACTATAGAAAACAAGGATCTGATCAAATAATATTGAAAGTTGAAGGACGAAAAAAAAAAAATATATATACGCGGATTTCTCGCCCAAAAAAATGTCTGCTTTCGGTTGTATTCTAGACGAGAATGAATGTTAAACGCAAAATTAATATATAAACAAACTATATTTGAACGCGTTACTAAAGCTCTTTTGTCACTTCTTATGGATTTATATCGTTCTATTAGAAAATGTAATCTTAGTGTAGAGAATACAAATCGAATAGAATTTTAAAACACGACGCCCACCAATTAATGTCAGAAAAAAAATCAAAATAAATGCCCTATTTTGGTGTATAAATTTAGTGCATTAAATACGATCTGTCCCGATTTGCATGATTATCTAATGACGACACCGTTTGCGCGGTTTGCGCTCAAAAAATTGCAAATAAGCGTTTGCGCGTTGCATAAATTGGGTTCTATCTACACTTATTATTGGCTCTATTTTAACTCATCAATTGTTTGATTGTTATCAATAGAGTAGTATCAAAACGAAACAAAACCGGTAATCTGTAAACAATAAAAATAAGCTCATGAATCAAAAAAACCATTACGAAAAACATTGAAATTCACAAACAATAAGAAATATGTAGTGGAGAGTCTCCAGCCGCCGTATTTGAAATGTGCCTCGCTATACTACGCCCCATGCATACATGGGTATTTTAAATCAATGATTTGATATTGTGATCTGTTTCAAGAATGTGAACCTACAGAGGAAAACCAAAGCTGCCCTTAATCGTCAGTATTGACTCTTGGCTACATCTTTTAATAATGAAAACTACGCTACGTGTACATTTCGGTCAACCCGCCTTATTAATGAAACTTTAAATTGACTCGATCGAGTTGAAAATAAAAAATCGGGCGTTTTTTTCTTAAACGCCTATTTTTCTGGATACGTATAATTATTAAGACCACAAAACATAAAAACGGGTAAATGTAAATATTAACTTCATACTAGTTTTACATTCTCGCGTAAGTTGAAATCTATTTATACCTCAGATCAACATTTCTATTCAAAGTGAAAAAAAAAAAAAAAAAACTATATACAATGTAAACTTTATTTTAGTTGGGTCTTTCTTACTTATACTCAGGGTTCATTTTGGTTATTTATTTTTTTGTTTATTGCTTCTTCACATCTCTAACATTACCAAATGGTAACACCGTATCGATTCTATCAGCACCGCTGAAAAGCATAGCGAGCCTATCGATCCCACAACCCCAGCCCCCAGTGGGTGCTAAGCCATATTCCATGGCTCGTATATATTCCCAATCGGGTATTAACAGCTCATCATCACCAAAATCGGTCTTGCTCTGTTGCTGTTGTTTGAATTTGGTGAATTGGCACATTGGTGAGTTTTCTTCTTCATAAGAATTAACATATTCTTTACCATTGATAAAAAGTTCGAAACGGAGTGAAATATCGTATGACCTTTCCCCATAACTAATCATTTTTGATTTGGCCAATGGCGAGAGCTCCGAAGGTTGGTTGTAGATCACTACTGGAGTAAATGGATGCTCGTTCGATATCGACTCTAAGAACTCTCCCGAAAGTGTGTCGAGCAAACTAGCAGGTGATCTGTTTGCAGGAAGCTTCAAGTTGATTGTATTGTAATATTCAATCAAATTAGCCGAATTAAGTTCGGTGGGTAATTTATGCCCACCCGTACGTGCTTCCAATGTCGGCACAAATTCGTATTTCAAAAATGGCTGGGACAATGGTACCAAATGTTTCACTTTATCTTTTCCCAACTTGGCTTGTAGATCGTGCCACATTCGAGCAAATATTTCTTCTGTAGTTGCAATCAAGTCGGCCAAACCGGTATATGTCTGATAGAACTCACAGCTCGTGAATTCAGGGTTATGTGTGGCATCTACACCCTCATTCCGGAAGTTGGTCCCGATTTCAAAAATCCGCTCAAACCCCGAAATCACCATCTTCTTGAGCCATAACTCAGGCGCAACCCTCAACAGAAGGTCAGTGTCATCTTCTTCGTTATCTTTTTTTAATCGAGTCGTGAATGGACGAGCGTTCGCACCCGTACCTTTACCAGCTAAAATCGGCGTGTTGACCTCGATGAAGTCTTTACTCAACAAGTAGGTACGGATCGATTGGCTGATCCATGATTTGACAAGAATCGGCTCACGTGCCGATTTAGGGTTGACCAAATAGTTCATTACACGGTTTGAATTGATCAACTTTTTATCAATGACTTTGTTAGGAACCGCACGTAACCTTGGAGATAACATGGCGATTGGTTTGTTTAATTTAAGCGAAAGCTCTCCAACGTTAGTCCGTGATGCAGCGCCGTGACAAATAACATAGTCACCCTTTTTGAAAAGCAGATGAACAATATCGAACTCATTTCTGTCCAACCCCATCAATTTATTATTTGCCATAACCTGTAAACGTGCTCCTTCTTGTTCAATATCAATGAAGTACATCCCTTTTCCTGATTTGCGGATCAGGACGATCTGTCCCTCGACAATAAAGGTATGATCAGGATACTTCTTTGCTTCATACTGAGAGAAATCATGTTCATGAAACTCACTACGAAACTTGCGAATTTGAACTAATTTGGCATTCAAGTCATCTCCTTTGGCAATACTTCTTGCTTGATAGATAGGAGGGTAATATTTCATTTCTTGCGCCATAATGAGCGTCTTTCTATTGGCATAACTGATTTCATCTTCGGTCGGAGTTAAAACAGGCCCGTCAGTGCTAGAGCTATTACATCTCTGCGATAATATCCTCGGTATCCTCGGGGCTGTTGTACCTAATCGACGAAGCATCATTGTTAGGGATGACTAGCAAATTATGCAAAAAAAATTGGTATTTTTGTCTAATTAATGAAAATGCAAATTATTTGAAATTTAGATTGATATGTTTTTCAAGAAATCTGCCAAAATATTACAAAATGCCAAATTCATTTAAAATTTATCAGAAATTCTACAAAGCTTTCTTCAATACGTTTTATCCGAGTCTTTGAATTGTATTTTCTCTTCGGACACATTAAATATTCAATATACTTGTACACTCAGTATACTACTACAGTTTTTGGCTACCGATAATCATACACACATTTTCAGTCGCACACGATTTTTCGGTTTATTTTTTCTTTGGTTGTATTTTTCTATCACCGATTGATCTGTACTGACAACATAGAACGTTGGTTATAACCACATACAATATGGAATTCTTTGAAGCTAGAGAAGACTCTGACGGGGTTAGAGTCTCTTGGAACACTTTGCCTAGGTCAAAGCTCCAGCACCAGAGAAACGTTGTTCCTATGGGCGCTTTATATACACCCTTGAACAATAAGTCGGATATTTCTGTTTTACCTAAAGAGTACATGTCTATGTGCCGTCAATGTCGCTCGATTATCAACCCTTTTGTCAGAATTAGTGGCGATGTATGGTCGTGTGTGTTCTGTGGGTTTGCAAATAAAACTGGCGCTTTGCTCTATCAAACCGATGCAAATGGAAATGGAGTCTTACCTCCGAACTTGACGCCAGAAAGTACAACTGTTGAATATGATACTGGAAAATCGAATCCTTTGCCTCCAATCTTCTTTTTTGTTGTCGATACTTGTTTCGAGACCGAGGATATAACCGACGCTTACCAATCACTCAGAGATTCTCTCAGTCTTTCACTTAGTCTCTTGCCTGAAAATGCATTGGTTGGGCTTATCTCCTTCGGTAAGCATGTGCAGATACATGACTTGCTATCCAACGAGAGAGTGGCATACACTTTTAATGGTGCTAAGGAGTACACTTTGGAGCAAGTGCAACAGGCTTTAGGGTTTCTCTCATCGGATGTGAGAGCCAAAACTTTGCCTAATTCTGACAATTATTTAGATAATGTTTTATCTGTTGGTAAAAAGTTCTTACAGCCTATAAATATTGTCGAGTACCAGTTGAATACAATTATTGAGAATTTGGCAACAAACACTTTTACACACTCAAGATATAGCGAAAGACCTGAAAGATGTACTGGTTCCGCTTTAAATATTGCATCACTTTTGCTCAAATCGATGCTCGGTAATTCAGTCAGCTCGACCGGTGGCCACTTGCTTTGTTTTGCGGGTGGTGCTTGTACTATTGGTCCTGGTAAAATCGTCAATAAGCTCTTAAAAGAACCTTTGCGTTCGCACCATGATATCGAAAAATCGCTATATTCAGCATTACCTAATGCTCCCTCGACTTCTTCAAAGACAAAGGTCGATTTAAGCTTGTATAAAGAAGCTAAAAAGTTTTACGAAAAAGTCTCAAAACACTTGGTTTCGATGGGTTTAGCTTGTAACTTTTTCATCGGTTCTTATGATCAAGTAGGTTTGTTTGAAATGGATGAAATATGCTACAAAACTGGTGGTACTGTTGTTATGAGTGATTCATTCAGTACTGCAATTTTCAAACAAAGTTTTGTCAAGTTTTTCAAAAAGATCGACTCAGATAATGAAGGCCAATCCCCAGAAGAGGATTACTTGGATATGGGGTTTAATTCTTCGTTAGAATTAAAAACAAGTGCTGATTTAAAGATCCAAGGTTTGATCGGTACTGCCACCGGCTTGCCTTTGAAGAAAGAGGACAAGTTTTCGAATGATATGGTTTCTACACTTGCGATTGGTGAGGGAAATACTAACGCTTGGAAGATGTGCAATGTCAACCCACAATCTACGTATGCGATATATTTCGAGAAAGTGGATTCCTCAAACACTACAAGCCATGCATATATCCAATTTTTATTTTACTATCAGCATCCTAATGGTGGAATGAGATTGCGTGTTACAACCATGCCAATTGCAATTGCCATTGATTCGGATGCGGCAAACATTGAGATAGGATTTGATCAAGAAGCAGCTTTAGTTTTGATTGCCAGAGATGCGGTTAATAAGTTACAACAAAGTACGGCCGTTTCTGGTTCTAAATCAGTTTTCACACAGCCAGCCGTATTGAAGCAGATTGACCGTCAACTCGTTGATTTTTGTTCGAGGTTTGCCGTATATACCCCGGGAGTAATGGAGTCATTTAGACTTGCATCAGCATATACAATGTTGCCACAATTTTTGTACCATTTGAGAAGATCCCAATTCATAAATGTGTTCAACAACTCGCCAGATGAAACAAGTTTTATAAGACACGTGTTTATGCATGAAACAACAAACAATTCATTGATAATGATTCAACCAACTTTGCTTTCGTATGATATCGAATCATTTGGTTCTGTTGATGAAGTCACAGGTGAGGCTAACACTGATCCTGAACCGGTTTTGTTAGATTCTCTTTCTCTCGGTCATGATAAGATTTTGCTTTTAGATACATTTTTCCACATCTTAATTTACCACGGTTCAAAAGTGGCCGATTGGAGAAAAGCAGGCTATCACGAATTAGAAGACTATGCCCACTTTAAAGCTTTCTTAGAGGCACCTAAGAAGGAGGCAATGGAAATATTGATTGATAGGTATCCATTACCACGTTTCATTGATTGTGACGAAGGTGGATCCCAGGCAAGATTTTTGATGGCAAAGTTGAATCCATCTACAAGCTATGCGACTAATCCACAACACCAATTGATTGGTGGACAGTTGGACGTCTTGACAGATGACACAAGCTTGCAACTATTCATGAATCATGTACAAAAAATAGTTACAACAAAGAGATGAGAAATGCCTCATTTCAGTATTCTTTCCATTATGTGGAAGGAAGGTGTTCACATATACTAGAATGTATTTTAAAATCACAAAACTAATAGATCATATACTTCATAATTATACAAGAAACAAATAGAATACTAGATAATTTACATGCTTTAAGTACTTGCATTCGCCTTCTTTTTAGCAAGCTTGAGTGCTTTCTTCAAGAACGCACTTTGTTCACTTGCAGCCTTTGAATCTTCTTCACCGTTGTTATCGCCAATAGCACCGGGTGTATTATCGTCATCATCGGCAGCAACATCAGCTTCATCGCTCTCATCTTCCTCCTGATTAGCAGTTTCCTTGGGCTGAATTCTAACTAGTTCATTACATGTAAGATGTTCTTGGACTTTGCCGATCAACTCACCGTAATCGTCAAAAATCAAATCGGTTCCGATCAATTTTTTCCAACTTGTTTCATAAATCTTTCCATCGATCACGTTTATGTTGTTGATCGACTCACCATTGTGATTCGAAGAAGCGGTGCCACTGCCAGTGGAACCACTTGGTACCGATGGCCCACTGCCACTATTATTCGAAAGTTTAAGCATAGGATTTGGATGATCTAAATTTGTAATTTGAAATTGGGCTGACGATTTAATTAAGTTGATTTTGGATCTCGGCGTATCTGCATCTTGCGGTTCATCAAAGCGTTGATTTTTGCCAATCATCGGTATGTCTATAGTCACATAAAAGTCCTTGTTAAAGTTAGTATATGTGTTAATTTTGATAAATAAAAAACTTCGAGTCTACAGATTTATTTATATTCTAGAAGTCTAGTTAACGTACCTCAAACTCTTCACTGTTTAAGCCTTCTGAACCAGAAGCTAATTCAGTAACTGGAGTAGTTTCTCTGACAAAGGGATTCTCCGACCTATCTTTTAAAATCTGTTCTTTTTCTTGCTTTATTCTTGCTTCTTCCGCCCTTGCCTTGATATCTTCATCTGAACCAGCTTCAAACCTCGAGTGAAAGGTCCAATTCATTTCTTCACCATTGGTCAAAAATGCACAATTACCATTCATAACAAGGTCCCAATCGCGCTCGCTGGAGCCTTTTCTAACATATTTATCTAAAGAACAAGCACCTGCTCTCAAGTAGTTCTTGTCATCATCAAGATAGTCCAATACACCAGACAACTTTAAAAGAGACAGACCCAATGCAATCTTAGTTGCTGCATGCGTGATGAACAAAATAGAGTCGATTTCGGGATATTTCAGTTCGAAAATAGGTATGAATTTAGTCCAAAATAATTGTGCTCTATTAAAGATATCTTCTTCGGTTTCACCACTCAAGTCAGGAATAACGCCAACGGTATCGTCTCTGTGCCATTCTTTTTCATCAACCAAGATGTTACCGAAAAACGCTTCGAGTGTATCATAATTGGCCGGTTCCGGAATCACGTATCTGTTTTTCTTATAAAACTCACCAACCCCTCTTTCAAGCGCGACTTTGATAGATAACATTTCTGCAATTGGGAGCGCAGTTTCGACACACCTATAAAAAGGAGATGTTATTATAAATTGCGGCGTATCCACTGCTGGTAATGAGGTTAAATAAGCTGCCAACTGTTTGGACTGTTCTACACCGTGAGGTGCAAGCGGAGGATCGCTATCAATACCTGTTGGATTAGGTGGGTGTGGTTTGGGTAGCCAATTGGCTCTATACCCATGTCTGGCGATAAATATCTTCTTAATTGTCATTGTATCAACTACTCCAAGGAAATCTCAACGAGTTTTAAATTTTCGGCTTGTGATGATTTCTGTTTATTTATCGTGAATGCGATTGCAAATACTAAAAAAAAATTGATTATATACACTACAGGTTAGGCTAAGTTATAACTATTAATTACATATAAATCTATTTCAGCTTTTGTATGTAAGGCATGATAAAATACACGTTTCGGGACGAGTTCCGAAGGAGCAAGCGAGCCAAAAAGGCGACATAAAAAGGAATACTAACTTTTTATTTTATTTCTGTGTTTTGTATGTCTCAGGGTATCTACAAGATTAGATCAACATTTCCAATGGGTTTTCAACAATCTTCTTCAATGCCTTGATCCATTCACCACCGACAGCACCGTCAACGGTTCTGTGGTCGAAAGTACCGGTGATGGTGATGACGTCTTCAAAGATGAAACCATGTTCGTTGGCGTCGGATGGAACAGCCTTCTTGTCGGTGGTACCGATGGCAACAATAGCTGATTGTGGAGGGTTGATGATAGAAGTGAAAGCGTTGACGGCGTTGTTCATACCCAAGTTGGAAATACAGATGGTACCACCTTGGTATTCTTCTGGGTTCAACTTACCAATCTTGGCTCTCTTACCTAAGTCCTTGACTTCCTTAGAAATGGAAGCCAAACCCTTGGTATGAGCATTCTTGACGATAGGAGTGATCAAACCGGTTGGAGTAGCAACGGCAACGGAGACATCGACGTTCTTGTAGGTTCTGATGACGCCTTGTTCACCCAACCAAGCAGAGTTGACTTCTGGAACACGGATAGAAGCCAAAGCAATGGCCTTGATCAACAAATCGTTAACGGACAATCTGTATCTTTCTTCAGCAGTAGCGTTCAAGGATTGACGCAACTTCAATAACTTGGTGACGTTGATTTGTGATTGGATGATGTAAGATGGAGATTGTTGAGTTGATTGGAGCAATCTGCTGGCGATAGTCTTTCTCATGGAAGAAATTGGGACATCTTCATAAACAGCTTCAGCAGAAGCAACAGCTGGTGCAGCTGGTGCAGCTTGAGCAGCAGGAGCCTTGTAGTTTTCAACGTCCTTTGCAATGATTCTACCTCTTGGACCGGAACCCTTGATGTTTCTCAAGGAGATACCCTTGTCCAAAGCAATGGTCTTAGCCAATGGAGAAGCAAAGAGTCTGTCGGTTGGGGCAGAGGTCTTTGCTGGAGCAGAAGATTCGGTCTTTGCTGGGGCAGAAGATTCTTCCTTTGCTGGAGCAGCTTCAGCTTCTTTGGCTGGGGCTGGAGCAGCACCAGAGTCACCCGCATCTTCAGCAGTGAAGTTTTCGAAAGCAGCAACACTGTCAGCTTCTTCGACGTAAACGGCAATTGGCTTACCGACTGGAATATCCTTAGCACCATCACCAATTAAGATCTTGGCCAAGAAACCTTCTTCTTGAAATTCAAAATCCATCGAAGCCTTATCGGTTTCAATTTCAGCAATTGGTTCACCAGGAGTTAATTCATCACCAACCTTCTTCGACCATGAGCCGATGTTACCTTGAGTCATGGTTGGAGACAAAGCAGGCATATTGATGACGACGTGAGGTGGGAACTTACCAGAAGAGTATAATCTGGCCAATTGTAAGTATGAAACCTTGGTGGCAGAGGTGGCAACGCGACCACGGAGGGCCATAGCAGATCTAGAAGCAGCAAACAATGCGGACATTTTTGGTTTGTAATAGTTTGATATTCCTAATGTAAAAACAAAAAGTTGGAAGAAAACTTAATGAGGCCCTTGTAATATCAAATTTGCACTTAAAAGCCAACCAAAAAAAACTAATTTAGGAATGAGAAAATTTGTTGGTAACGGCAGAGAAAAGAGCGGGAAAAAAAGGAAGAAAAATTCAAAAACATCCAAATTACAGTATTTAAGCTTATTAAAAGATCGCATCAATGTGTTCCGTAAATGTACGTAGCTATAAAATTCCCGGCGGAGATTCAAGTCCGAGCTGCAAAAAAACTCAAAACAGTGCGCGACTTTACAAAGATCGTAAAAATAACGGTTTATCTATAATATATGTTTATATCAGGACTTCATCTGATAGCGAGAAAAACAGTTTATCAGCTGTTTGCGTTTTTGTTGTGGCCGTGCTGAAGAGAGCACTGACATCATGGTAACCACCATCCAGTGAAACACATTCTTCTTCATAAATAACATTTGCACCTCCCAGTGAAACTAGACTGTTTTTTGCCGTCTGCCACAGAAATCTGACAAGCCCAAAATTCCATCCAAACACTTTATCAACATTTGCATTGAACCATTTGTTTGTATTTGGGTCTGATGGGTATCCCGATCCCAATCTTTGGCCACCTTCTGGCCATAATTTATCTGTGAAAAATTCCAAATTAAAATCCCTTGTAACTTTGGCCACAATCGAAGCCGTACTAACAATTGGGTATATACTATCTGCTTTTTTTGCAACCGTTATCTCAATACTGGGAAAATGCGACTGCAATTTCCGCTTGTAGCTATCTGGAGGACCAACTGTATCTACATATATTTCGGTGACATTGACACCCTTGGCAAGCACTTGTTTGATCAATTCGATCGTAGTATCATGAGCTTGTTCATTCAAGTTGTACGACCCCTTACCTAAGGAAGACTGTAGCATCCCGCTCAGAATGTCACGAGCAGTCATAGTTGTGGTGCACCATCCTATATGTTCTTGCAAGGTACCTGTGTCAATCAATTCAAAGAGTTCACGACGTTTATCTTCTTTGACTGTTTTCGAATCGGCAAAACCATACTCTTTTTTGAGTGATTCCTGATATGTCGCGAGTGAATATGCAACACCATATACCATTGGGCCCAAAACGGGACCTCTACCTGCTTCATCCACTCCTAACACCACTGATTGGGTCATATCTGCCAGTATAGTTTTTGGTATGTCCGAATGGTGTGTAGATGACACAAACTGAAGCGGCTTTTCTATACTAAGAACCGAAGGAGGAAACCATTTTGTTTCTTCACGGAGAGCATCACTGCTCTCAATCTCCAATTTCCTTTTCTTCGTATCTGGAGCCATTCTAGTTGGAGTGCAAGATTGATGGAAATAGATACGCGTTTTGAACGCGAATATTTTTTTGATACAGCTTCATTTGGTAGCGCAGATAAATACATATATTTTTATTCTATAAGCTCGAAATAAATAGTTTATGCTAATAAATAGTCTCTAGCAGACTCATATACAACAAATGTGATGCATGTTGCTGGTAAAACACGAACAACGTTGGCACTGATGCCCTTATAAAACCCTCGCCAGCGATTTTCTTTCCAGAGCTGTTGAACAACCGTAGTTATAGACTGTTTCGAATGATGATTTTGTAAACGAGCACGAACCACTTGTGTAGGGTACATTATGACCATACTAAAGATCTTAGATGTCATTGACGAGTACATGTACTCGAAAGTGGTGAGTTTATTGTCACCTTCTTCAAGGTGCTTTTTGTGAATAATCCAATCTTTCAAATGGTCATAAAATGTGAATTGCAAGCTTCCTTGGAATACCAGAAATACGCTTGGTAGAGTTCCTCTCCAGAAGCTTGAAATGCCTTCTGTACGCAACATTTGTCTTGCACCGTCAAACAATGAAGTGTATGCCATAGATTTGCCTCTCGCTGTGCCCAATATTCTGGTCTTCAAGACCCAGATCGGGTTTGTCAATACACTCGTTGATACACCAGCCAATGTTGATGCAGCAAAATAATTTGTCGTGTCGTCGTTAGTTTTCAATATCTCCTTGAACTCAGAGTATAAGGAAAAGTAAAGCGACCATGCTGAAATGTTTCCCATCAAGTTCGGACCTAACCCTCTATAATACTGGCCCAATAAATGTACCCTAAGCGGCAACTTTACACGTCGTATGTCTTTTCTATACGAATCATGCCCATCTTTGTTAATAGACTTGACTACCTGTGCTAGACTAGACAATTGTGATGAGCCACCGGAACTTAACTGGAGCCGTATTTTTATCAAATCCAATGGATGAGCAACCAACGTTGTTGAGAACCCGGCTAGAAGTCCCGATATAACCTCGACTTGTCTCTTGGTTATTGAATCAGTCATTCGTTGAGATATTGAAAATTAATAGTGATCTAAAAAAAAAAGAATATTACAAATGCAATATACAAAATTTAAAGTTGCAGATAAAAGTATCAAAGTCGAATTTGGATGCAAACTAACTTCAAATCGAAAATTCCATCTTTAACTACATATTCTACATTGAGAAATACTTTAAGTATCATAATAATTAACATGTTGATTTTTATTTTATAAAATTTGTATTTCTTGACTATGTACATAATCGTATTTGCTCTTAGCAAATATCATGATATTCGTTTGCTATTCTTCTTCTTCTTTTGATACGTCTCCTTAATTTAAGCAGTTGGGAAAGGACTCAACAAGTTGAACAAGGAAGGCTTTTGTGGACTACTTGACCAGCCCAAGTACAAAACAAATGGAATGAAACCGTAGTGTGCAACGGTCTTTGAGTAGTCCAAGACCTTGCCGATTCTTTCCTTAGATTCGTCAGATAAGGTGAATTGATATGTATTGGATGGGGCAGAGGAAGCCATTGTATTAAGTATATATGTGGAGTTATAATAAGCAAAAATGCGTATTCGAATTTGCTTTTCAGAATCGACTTGAGACTGGTTCAAAAAAAATTTTCCGCTAAATTTGAGTCCTGTATATAATTTCACATACAAAACGGTATACACACATATGCTTTACATTGACTATTCATTGGATAGAGGGTCAAGATACTCGAATCAAGATAAGAGATAACGAAGTGATCTACAAATTAGATCACTGAGTGGATACTTAGCTGAGACAAAAGTGCCCTGCTGATAGTGATTATCTGAAAACTGGTAATAATCGTAAAGAAATCTATCAAGGTGAGCACAAACTGTCCTCAAAGAAAGAAGCCTACATTGATCAGAATGGCTAGTAGAAATATCAATACAGTATATTGCAGATTATAACTGATTAATATGAACCTGCATATTGATCACTACTTTTTCATCAAGTTTATACACCATTCTATGCAGCGGAACGTCAACCACAAAAATTAAGCGTGGTCAGTACTTATCGTTAATGTCTTTTGGCCACTCTCTAAATGTAAAACTTATACTAGTATTTAATAGTTATTCCAAATTTGGGACGAAAATTTTACCGAAAACTGCAATCTTTCGCTCCCCGCCTTTGTTATAATATCACACTCATCGCACCATTTGTTCATCATTAAGCAGATAAAAATATGCGAAATGTAACAATCCAATGAAATCTGTATATTTAATGATTATGTAATGATGTCTGGTGTTTTCTTAACGAGCTTATTTTTGCAGTCAGTTTTGAAGAGACAAAGTAGTATTTGACCGAGTTGGCAAATTTTCATGTGAAATTTCGAATTGAACAAGTTAACTTGATTTGGCTTCTACATATTCGTCAAATTAAAACGTTTAATAAATACTAAATACCTATTGTTGTAAATAGAAGTAGGCACCGACAGCGACCAACAAGATGATAAGAGCGACCAAAGAGCTCGAGACACCGGAATCCTTGGTGGTATTGGTTGGAATTCTAGCTTCCTTTAAGACACCACCTTCGACTTTACCAATCAACAACTTGGCCAAAACTTCGTGGGCTTCGTCGGAGTGACCGATATCATTGAAAGCCTCGGTAGCATCGGTACCAGCAACATCCAAGACAACTTCTTCACCACCTGGGTGTTCATCAATGTACTTGGTGACATCGTAGACCTTGCCGTTGTAGACAACCCACAAATCATCGGTGGTGTTGTGCTTAGCGACTTCTTCAAAAGTGTAGACCTTCAATTCTTCAACAGACATTGTATCCTATTAATATGTATGTGCAAATAACAAAAAAAAAGTTGTTAAAACATTTAATTTTAAATTAAAGATGGAACTGAATCAACAAAAAATAACGATATGATAGAATAAACTTCGCGTGAACGAGGAAAAAAAAAGTGTTGAAGAAACGGCCAAAAAAAAGAAAAAAAAAAGAAACACGAATGCAAAAAGAAACATTGTGTTATTTAATTGTCAGTATGAATCATTCCTACTAGAGTAAATATAAATCTCTTTTAAAGTTGTGGGGAGCGTACTACATTATCTTTTCTTTTTAACCTCTGCTCGTTCCCTGTGATTTATTTGAATTTGTAGCATGATATTTTTTTTTGCTCCCTCGTATCGGTTTGCTTACGCGTTTTTGTACATGTGAGATTTTATCTTGTGTTTTATTTATTAATCTATTATACAAAAGAACTGTTAGTTACTGCAATACTCTTTTCAGATATGATTTTATACGTCTTCTATAGACAAGGGTTCAAAGTTATGCAGATAATGCCTTGAAATCAAAGTCAAAACCAGATTCTTTCAATTCATTTTGCTTTTGTTCCTTTGCCTTTTCAAACTTGTCTGCAATAATTTCCCATTCTTCTTTGGTCTTTGGGTTATCATTCTTTTCTCTGTTGATTTTGTTCCAATCGACAGGATTGAACTTTTTGTTAGCGCCCTTAAATAATTCATCATGGAATGAGTCCATAACTTCAACCTTCAATAAGTGGCCTTCCAATAAGTAGTTGTTCATGGTTTCAGCAGCAACCTTGGCAACTTCGACATTTTCAAATTCGATGTAACCATAGTGCTTCGAAGCACCAGTCTTTTTGTTTCTTGATATTCTTAAATTTATAATCGAACCAAATTGACTGAAATATGTTTTAAGTTCTTTTTCATAGAAACCGTGAGGAATTCTACCAATGAAACATACACCTCTCTTACCATTACCTTTCTTATTGGTCTTACCTTCACTCTTGCTCGAGATGATCTTGTTGACAGAGTGACCATCTTTGGTGGTTGTGGTCACACTCTTGCTCTTCTTTTTGGCTGGTTCACTTCCTTCTTCACTTTCTTCGTCTTCTTCTTCATCTTCAGATAAACCATGTAAATCTTCTTCATCTTCTTCGGAGGATGATTCGGCAGATAACTCTTCTTCACCGCCTAATTGCAAGTCTTGTTCGATTTCTTCGACAGATCTTTCGCTATTCTTTTCTGGCGCGCTTCTTTTGGCGCCTCTTTTCTCTGTTTTAGTAGCTGCCTTGGCCATTTTATATATGTATATTTATTTATCAGTATAAATGATATATTTAGATTTAACTATAATTTGATTTTTTTTCCCTTATTCGATGAGATGCCTGTACAAAAAAAATTACTTTGTGAAAAATTGACTGAATGCAGGATTTTTAAAGTATTGATTGCAACATGCTAAAAGTCTTGAAAACTGGTAACCCCACAACATTCAGATAATCACCGATAATACGAGGAAAGAATACGTTACCCAAACCTTGGATTTTGAACCCGCCAGCGGCTTGAGAACCTTCTTCTGATTGGATGTAATATTCGATTAACTCATCACTGGTGGCTGAATCAAATTGCAACTCGGTGGTTTCAGTGTCACATAATTCTGTGAGCAATCCGTCGGCATCAACTTTAATCAAGCAAACAGCAGTTATCACTTTGATTTGTGGGTAGGATCTATACTTGCCGAACATTTCGCGGTGACCATCTTTGCTTCTAGGCTTCTCAAAAATTTCCCCATTACAAGTAACTATCGTATCTGAGCAGAGTATAATTCTCTTTTTATTCGTATCTTTTAATTGTTCGAGTATATGCTCGCTCTTATGGCGACATGTCTCCAGGACATATTCTTCATTTGTTCTCCCTTGTTTGCTCAAATCTTCTGCGTAATTAGAAACGATAATCTCCAAATTCTTTATTTTCAACTGCTCTTTTACAATCTTAAGTCTTTGTGGAGATTGAGAGCCAAGTATAAACTCATATTCTTCTAATTTATCGTAAACGGACATCGTAAGAACTCAATTTGTTGAAATCAACGACTATAACGCAATTGACAGGATTGCTAATATTTTTGCAGGTTATAAATTGATTCAACGATCAAAAAAAATGCACTTTAGAGCTTCCTAAAATATGCATAGTTTTTCATACACTTTTAAAGATCAACTTTAAGTAATCAGCTTATTCTAATTTTTTTTATATAATTTGCATTATAGACAAGAAGCGAGACGGAAATGAAAATCCTTTATAAAGATAATCCACGTGTGATTGTAATCTATTCAGACACATTCTCGCTCACTTTACAATACTTGAAAAGGAAAAATGCCGAAAACTCGGTTGCCGTTGAAATCTTATCGAACGAAAAGATCACCAAAGAAGATGGGTTCAGATACTTGTTGAAGAAACCAATATACGGATGTCTTGGTTTAATTAACGTCGACAAACAGGTATTTGTCGCGGTGATCACTGGAGCAATGACTGACGTTGCACATCCTGTGGGCTACGAATCTGTCGACAAAATCTACAATGTTGATTTCATCTCTTTAACCAGTGACGAATGGGATTTCGTCGAATTAGACGGTAATGGTTTTCCTATAGTATTTGAACAGAATTCAAACACTTCCAATTACGACACGAAAAATGTGTCATCCGACGGTGATTATCCGAGGAATGTTCATCCTTGTCATGAGTTGAAGAAATTATTGTCGAATGGGTCTTTTTATTACTCCAATGATTTTGATTTGACATCTTTATTACAAAATAGAGGTGTAGATAAAACAAGATTGTTTGAAGATGAGAGCGATAGACAAATTAAACCATTTGAAACTTTGGGCAAGCATTATGAAGAAGATTACATGTGGAATTCATTCCTTATGAGAGAATTAATCTCATTTAGATCAAACTTGGACTCCTATGCTCAATCGATCTTGGATTCGAACAGAATCTTAACCTTTGTCATTAGAGGATTTGCAAAGACAGTCAAGGTTAATTCTGCGGGTGATACCATTTCCGTTATTTCTAAACAATCATGGAGAAGAGCAGGTACCAGATTTAATGCGCGTGGTATTAACGATGATGGTTACGTTGCCAACTTTGTTGAAACTGAATTCATTTTTAACAATGTTTCAAAATCATCTATCTTTGCATTTGCCCAAATCAGAGGGTCTGCACCGGCATTTTGGGAACAGGATACTACTTTAATCAACCCCAAAATCACTCTCACGAGATCAATTGAGGCAACTCAGCCTGTTTTCAACAAACATTTTGGTCAAATATGCCACAAATATGGTGTTTGTCACAATGTAAACCTTTTATCCAAAACTAAGCCTGCAGAAGTGGCTGTCCTGCGCCGGTATAGGGAACTATATGATAGGTGTGACCTCCAAGACGAAATGTCAATAACTGAGTTCGACTTTCATCATGAAACAAAACAGCTGAGTGGTGGGTTTTCAGGTGCCACAAAAATATTGCCCCTTTTACATTCATCCTTGGAGCAATTTGGATGGTTCTATTATGACGTTGAACAAAATGATGTAGTTACACGTCAAGACGGTATTTTTAGAACTAATTGTTTGGACTGTCTTGATCGTACTAACTTGATCCAACAAGTTGTCAGTAAATATATCTTGGAGCATATTATGAATAACCAATCTTCAGCTCGCAATCATAGAGAAAGATTTGCAGTTGAAGACATGATCAACAAGCATAATTCTTTATGGGCTGATAACGGTGATGCCATTTCTCAAATTTATACGGGTACTAACGCCCTCAAATCATCTTTCTCAAGATCCGGGAAGATGAATATTGCTGGTGCATTGTCTGATGTTACTAAATCTGTCTCTAGAATGTACCAAAATACGTTTGTTGATGGTAAGAAACAGTCTACTATGGATCTACTTCTTGGTTATGACTCTAGAAACTCGATTCCAGTTAATATTTACGATCCTATAAACGAGTACGTTTCAGAGAAATTGAAATCCAACTCACAAATCTTCACAAGTTGGGATGACATTACTATTTTCACTGGTACATTTAATGTAAATGCTTTTGATGTCTCAAATAGACATATTGATTTGATTCCTTGGTTATTTCCGGTTGAAAACTCGGATTCGAAACTGCCAGATGTTTATGCAATTGGATTACAAGAGATCATTGAATTAAATGCGGGTTCTATTTTAAGTGGTGATCTGTCCAAGGCTTCTAAATGGGCGGAAATAATTTCAGAACAATTGAACTCACAAAGAGACCAATATTTGTTGTTACGGACTGAGTCCATTGCATCAATGTCACTCATGTTGTTTGTAAAGAAGTCTCAAGTTGCACATATCACTCAAGTTGCTGGGTCCTCTAAAAAAACGGGTATGGGAGGTATCACTGCTAATAAAGGTGCTTGCGCCGTAAGGTTCGACTTTGGTCTGACTTCATTCGTAATGGTTACCTCCCATTTGGCTGCTGGTACTGCTGCAGTCGTCGAAAGATTCAATGATTATCAAACTATCATCCAAGGTTTGACCTTCACAAGAAACATGAGCATTATGGACCACGATCACATTTTATGGTTTGGTGATTTGAATTACAGAATTTCCTTGCCTAATGATCACTGTAGGTCATTGGTTGAAAGTGGTGCGTTTGATGAATTGGCAGCGGTCGATCAATTAAATCAAGAAATGTCTCAAAAGGGTGCATTTTTTGGCTTCAAAGAAGGTGTCATCAAGTTTTATCCAACCTACAAATTTGATAAGGGTACTTCCAACTACGATACATCAGAAAAACAAAGAGTCCCATCTTGGACTGATAGAATTCTTTATAAAAGTGAAAAGGGTAAGCAGGCTTTAAAGCAGTTAAATTACAACTCATTAATGGATGTATACCTCAGTGACCACAAGCCAGTTTTCTCTACATTCAGAAGCAAGGTTGAGTTTATTGACAAAGAAAAGAAATTAAAAGTAGCAAAGACTTTATATGATAACTACAAATTGTCCGGGAAAAATGGTGATGTCCAAAATATCAATGAATCTTTGTTGGATTTATCATCCACAAACTCAATTTCTACCATTAATTCGCAACAGCGCTCATTTAGTCACGATGCTTTATCAGAGATGAACTTATTGGATGAAGTTTTCGACGCTCCACCAAAATTACCCGAGAGATCAACTCCCTTAGACAAGTCTTTACCAAAGAGAATTCCCCCTCCTCCAATCAGCAGAAGAACTGTTAACACAAACAACGATATAAAAAGATCACCTTCGAGAAAGGAACCCACGGGTAGCAATCCACCACCGCCTCCTCCATCTAGAAGAATAAACAACTCGGTACTGGCAAGTCCAGTACCCTCTAATATTCCTTCGACAATAAAGGCTCCAGTTGGGTTTTCTACAACACCACTTATCCCAAGTAGATCAAACTCGGCAACACCTTCTAACTCCAGCTCACCTGCATCTACGCCTAAACCACAAGAGAGTGCACAATTGTCGAAGATCATTCCGAAAAAACCCTTAGTGCCAACTAAGCCGTCTGCATTATCTGCGAACAAGGCTGATAAACCGGAAACGAATCCTTCGAAAAATGCTTCTACTTCTGCTCCTCCTGCAAATAGTAGCTCAGCAAATACGAACAGTGCCGGTGAACAAGCACCAAAACCTCCAGCTCCAAGGAGCATGTCGGATTGGAAACCACTTGTTCCGAAATGAGTGCATCCATGAATCCTTTTTGCCTTGTTTTTACTTCTTAGTTTCTTCAGCATATACTTTCATTAGATCTGCTACCAAAAGTATCAGAAAGCTTATTTAATATACACTTTGAATCATAAATACAATTATATCCCGAAATAAACTGGTTTTATCTGACAAAGTGGGTGGTGCCTTTATGAAGTACTGTAGGAAATTATATATAAACGTGCATTTACCAATTTTTTTGAATCAATTGAAAAAAAAAATACAAAATGACATTTGAAAATAAAACACTTTTTATTAATACATACATAAAGAATGAGCTCAGGAGCAAAAAGAATTAAATATATATCTATATCTGTCCCTGTATTATATGGAAATAATGCTTACAGGCTAACTCCCGAAATGAGGAAACCCAATACTCCTCCAGATCATACCCATGAATGGACTGTTTTCTTCAAACCGGTTTTAAACGATGTCGATTTATCACCATTGATTAAAAAAGTAACCTTCAAACTACATGAAACCTATGAAAACCCGGTGCGATCAATAGAGAAACCTCCTTATCAAGTCACAGAAACTGGATGGGGTGAATTTGAGATTATAATAAAAATACATTTTCACTCCGGACTGGAGCTAGGCATTAACGAAAAGAATTTTCAGATATTTCATGCTTTAAAGCTCCACCCGTTTAACCTGCAACATCCACGAAAGGAAAATGGCGAAGTTCATTCGGTATTATATGATGAGCTTGTTTTTCAAGAACCAACGGAGAGAGTTTTCGAGATTTTGACACAAAAGCCGCTGAACTTATTACCATATACCTTGTCTGCTTCGGACAAAAGAGACCAAGAATTTATCAGAACCGACGAGATTGAAGAACTAGCAAGGTTGGAGCTTTACATTAATACGGTGAAGGAAGAAGTAGAAAATCAACGCAATGAATATAAAGACTTGGAACAAGAAAAACTTGCATTATTACAATAACTTTAATGAATAAAGAACTATATATTTCAAACTAATGTATTATTATATCCACAATTATTTTTTATTTACTTAAGCAACCACGCTCGTAATATATTGTTGATACTCTCCAATAAATCCAGGTAACTCTTCAAGCTCTATTCCCAACTGCCCATATTTTGTTTCACCTCCCTTGTTTGCAATACCCAATTTATGTATGTTCTTATTTATCACGATCGGAATAGAACATCTTGTGTAATCATTGGAATCGATGATAAGTAGGTAGTCCAATGGATATATACCACCGCCAAGTGGATCAAGAACTTTGAGCTCGGAAGCCAACTTATTACACTGTGTATTGTCTGAAACCTTTGTACCATTGGAATTGTCTGCGTTACACGTTACAAATATAGGCAGCATTGCGTATTGCGTGAACTCGTAACTAATTAATTCCATGTACTCTTTTCCTTGCACACCTAAGAAAAATACAAAACGAAGTTGGGAAGGTTGTAAATCATGGCTTTGAAGATAGAAGGTGTTACCCTCGGTATCCAGCATCAGCACATCTCCGTTGGAATCTGTAAGGCTTGAATTGTATAGTGTCTGTAGTATATCGGAGCATTGTTGTGATAGTTTGTTACTCTCTGATATCGGTAACAAATATGGGGGACGAGGTAATCTATCAGCTTGACTCAGTTTCCTCTTGCTGACTAATTTGTGTGACTTCAGAATCTCATCTATGCTGAGATCTATGTGATGTAGTATCGTAACATTATCTGCGACTACATCTAATGAACTTCTCTTCATACGTTCAGGTTTCTTCGCCAAAATAAAATGAAAAAAAAATAAAAAATGATTGAAAAATATCACAAGATTATGAGCTTCGTTCTATAATTCGAATCAATTTTCCGATATAGAAATTATGCTTCTAATGTATAAATGTTTGAGTATCAGCTAGTATTGACTCTTAATTAACAAGATTATTTGTTTGAAATTGCTAAAGGAGGCTAGTTATATACTCGAAGAAAAAAATAGTGGGGTATTTTTAAACAATAAGATACGTTCGAGCAAATAGTACTTCTATGCATACATTCTCGATATCACAGTCTAGACTCTCCAATCAGTAGACAGATTATTCATCTTATTTTTTTTCTGTCTTCCCCACAAATAATTCCAAAAAAAATTTTAAAATGGTGTGACGTATTATTAATAGACTCTTACGAATTTATTTAGTTTCCGAAGAAAGTGCTCTAATTCCGAGATTAGATTGGTAAATTGCGTGCTGATTTCGCAGTAATCTTCTCACCAAAAAAAATTCTCCCTTTCATCCCTAAAAACATAACGGCATTAGTTCTTTTCACTGTATGGTATAAGACAAAAGCTAATCATATCTTCTCCTTCTATTATGTATGATTCTCTTGAAAAGAATACGGATTTCTTATTTATTTTGAGTTTCTTCATTCACAAAATACAAATGTTTAAATCCGAAAAAGAAGGGATAATTACAGAAATTTGGTGAAAACTGAAAAAATTAACTGAAAACGGATGGAATGCACATTCATGTAGACTACATAAATTGAATCTACTTAAAATTAAACTCGTTCAACACTGGTAGATGAACATGATCGAAATTACTAGATTGTAAAGAGAAGCGGTCTTTTTAAATAACTTAAAATTTATTGATTATTTGGTTATCCGTGAAACACGTTTTCTTTATATCTAGCTATCTTGTTGCTAGACTACAATAACTAATCGATAGGACATTCAAGAGTTTTCTTGAGCTGATCTTTATAATCTTAGTCAATTACGAATATTAAATATGGAGTGATTCCAAGAACCTTTTCTTGAGTCCATTCATGATTATTCATGATGGAGCAAGGTTGAAAAGTTTCCAGTTATCAATCAGGCATTTTTTTATAGCCTCTCCGATAAAGACTGAGGAAACATTAGAGGTGAAGTCTCTCTGGCATTTTGTTAAAAAGATTAATATTGAGCTTTGTTACTGAATTTAGCTTGCTTGTATAAAAAAAAATCTAAGTCGTGCCATTTTGTTTTGAATATTAGAAACCTGTTTATTCCTCAATAACACGTATTTGTCCTCTAAAAAGAATCAGCGATTATGTTTTTATTGTAGAAATGAAATCATTAATTGTTTACATGCTTTATTTAGTGGGGAACAATAATGATACAGTCATACTTTCGGTAGAGCGAAATTCTCTTATTGTCGCAAAAATTTTTCTTGCAAAAAATTGGTCCCTAGCAGGATCGAACTGCTGATCTCGGCGTTATTAGCACCGCGCCTTAACCAACTGGGCCAAGGGACCGATTACTTGTTTGTAATTATAGATTGTGTTTATAATACAAATACAATTGTTTGCGAATTTCCTTCCTACATTCTCAAACAAATCCCCTCTTTAGAATAGAAATACAATACAATATGTAAAAAAAAAAAAAAACTGCCTTCATTAACAAATAAATCAACTCTCTTCGAATAGAATACAATACAATGTATAGAAAAAAACAACTCCGTAGACTTTTTAGTAGTCTGTTTCGAATTAAATATGCAATTCTCTTTAGAATGGCCCGTCGAGAATATTTTTTATATAAATAATTGACTGTGACTGCTTGGTTTCGTAGGGCATTTTCCCCGAGCTTGCAAGCTACCAGTATATTTGTCCCTATCACATCACTCCGCATCTGCCATTGATAGCTTTTTTAATGGCGCTTGTGACCCTTCAAGAACTAAAGAAAGATGTCCGAACTCCGCGCCAGCTCATTCCAAAGACCGAGCCAACCTGCACTTGAAGTTGAAACTTTTTCTTTTCTCGACCTTTATTTCTTTTCTCTTACCTTTCTATTCACCTGATCTAGTGAATCTATTTTCTGGAAAATACCACTAAATCATCTAAATCGGGAGAAATCTTAACAACAGGGGAAATTTATGAGCAGAGTCCCAACAGTCCCACGCTACCCGATGCCCGCAGGTCTAGATAACACCTTTCCTTCTTGCAAGAATTTTGTCCGAAACAGTTGTCTATAAAGATAATAGACCAGTGATTAGAAGGACATAGAGAAGTAAGAAACACCAAAATTTTTCTATCTCGCTAATCAAAAGTCTCCTTTCAACTTTCCAATTAGACAGTCTTGAATTTCATGGAGACTTGTGTGAAGTGTATTTATAAGGGCTAAGTACCCCTTAGACCTGTATCAATTTTGGCACAAAACTCAGATACAAATAAGAGTTGAGCAATTAATGCCACAATAGTTAGCTTCCTTAACACGAAAAGAAAACGAAAGCTTTCCAAAGTTTTGACGCTTCGACCGAAATAAAGGATAAAGACATGGATACATCGATTCACATTGACTCGTTACTGAGAGCTTCATTTGCAATTCAGAAACTGACATTTATTTCTGCATGCATATTTATGAACCAAAATCATCAAACACCGTTCATTTTCTCTTTATTTTTGTGCATTCACTCATGCACACTTGAATGAAACTATTAACCAAACTTGGTGTGATTGCAACACTAGTATCATAAATTTGATATAACCTCAAAAAAAAGTTTACGTCATTTTCGATAATACTCCAGATAATATGTACCAACCCAAGAATCTTGAATGGTTTTCTACGAATAAAGCCTATTTCTCAAGCAATTACGATATATATCTGCTACTCAAAATCGGAGAAGCATTACAAGCAGAAGGTAGTTTAAAATGTCAGTTCAACTCAAAAAACAAGAAAAAAAAGACAATTTCCAATATCTGAAATTAAAGTCATGTGATGTCATATGGGTGTAATTTTTTTTAAACCCAGTTGGCCCTCCGTTGGGATTATTGATTTCCAAGGTAAGGCTTCGAATAGTAGATTCTTTTCTACAAAAACTTCTGGAAGCGAGTTAATCCTCCTCACCAGAATAGCAATTGATTTCAAAGTAGGTTGCGCCACATAAGAGTAGTACTTTCTTGCTTCATTGCTTCTCTGAAGTCTTCCTTTATATTATGTATCGTTTATATCGATTTGTCCTTAATAAAGCTTAAATCTCTTAAAAAAAATGCTTAATATCTACAATTTCTTTTTCGATTTTTTGATTTCGTAGGAAATGGCTCTCTATTTTCCTCCCAATATGTCTTCTAATTAATTTATTGTTAATATTTACTTGTTGACTCCTCTACACTAAAATCTTTTCCAGCTTCATTCTTTTTGTCTCTATATTTACAGGCATAGAGTTTTGGCTCTTCAATTATCATTTTATTTAATATAAAATTTTACTATTTCCCAATTTATCTTTTAATGAACTGAAATCTTGACCGCAAGCTTTCTTAGTTTTCTCATATTTCATCCGAGACTTTTTAATAAATACACTAAATAAATCACCAGTACGCGGCCAATTTTTTGTTTCTAATTGTGGAATACGTCTTGCTGGCGCCACTCTATATCAATGAATTTCAAAACATATAGACTGAATCATCAATAAAAACTCAAATGCATACTAACTGTGAAATGAACGACAAAATTGTCCAATTCCGGCTGAGAATTGGCAGCAAAGGAACAAAAAACAACAATTATCATACCTCACATCAGATTTTCTGGCCTAGATACAGAAGACACAAATGGTTCGACTTGGGACAAGGAGAAACTTCCTCTTCAAAGTATTACTGCTGTAGCTATAAAAGAGCTCTTATGATATCGAAAGTTCAAATCACAGTACTTAACTGGGATTTGATAGTCAAGCAATCGATCGGATATATTGAATCCTTCGGTCAATTGATTTGCTAGAACTCTTTTCGCCCAACCCATAAAGATTTTTCTTATCTAATCAAGATTACTTTCCAGACCTCCGTCCAATCATGAAAGTAAAGCACATCCTGTTGAAGTTGAACAATTACGTGATCCATAATCAATATAATATTCTTATATATTCAACTTAATCTAACTAAACTAAACTATAGAAAATTAAGCCCTTTATATATATGGACTGATAATTTTATATAAACATCCGAGACATTTATTAATCCCTCGGAAGTGATGATAGCCAAACATCTTAACACATCCGCCATCTCAACGGCCTTTATATTTTATTTTCTCGATGTCTCGGGTGAAACTCTCTAATTGTTACTAGAGCATGAAATCCACGGAATGCCCTAAACATTGACAGCCCGCTCAGAGACAGAAGAGCGAACATAGTATACCTAAAGTTGTTCGATAATATCACATCTCAAGCAATATTATTAACTTCTTAAATACAATAATGAATAAACCAATCCATTCGGATCCATTCTCAAATTATTTCTGAACCTATCCTGTGGCCTCTTTGACCGCCATTTCCGATTTCAAGTCAAAATTATAAGGCCTTTGGAACAGCAAACCTCATAAACATTCTTCTCACTCAAGGTAACCTTTTCACAGAGGCAGACCTTGCCTATTTTCACGTTAGGCTCACCATCATCGATATTAAAGACACTTTGGAATCCCCAATAACATCACGCCCCATTCCAATGCAATTCGTTTCGTAACTATACCAAAAATAGCGAAATTCAACTTGTGAGGGATCACAAACTTAAAACTTAAGGAAGAGTAAAAGATTTGGACAACTCGGTTCGACTTCCCTCAATATGGCTGACAAAAAAAATACCCAGCTTCACAATCCAAGGCAAGTCTAAATCTTTGAGGATAATCAGATCGCTTTCACACCAATATCCCCATTCCATGGAAGTATTTCACTACTATAATTTACGTGTTTTTTTCTGTTGAATTGGAAATGAACTCTAACATATGCTGGCTCGAAATTCTCGATCCAGAAAACTTAGAATTGCATAAAATATCCAGATTAAGCCACTCTGACTCAAACAAAGCCCCAGACCCGTATAACCTTTGAATCACCATATTTGGTCACGTCCAGCATCGAAAATTTCGTCAAAATGTTATGAGCTCTTCAAGGCACAGGTGGAACAATAGATGAGTGAGCCCAGCCTAAATTCACACCGAGCAACTCGTATTTACCGCTATTTCAAGGCAATTATTTTTCTTTTTCTGTTTCCTCAAGTCGACTATTTAGATTCGCACCAGAACTATAACAAATATCTGTAATGAGGGCACATTCTTAACATACCTGACTAATCACTTGGCCGGATAATTATTCTTAACAGACCTAATTAATCAGATGACAGGGTAACCTGGTTGTTAAGAAAATATTTTCCTAAATTATCGGTCTATATAAATAGCTGAATTCCCTCTAGTTTATAAAGTTTAGTTTAGTAAAATTGTTAAGATGGAGTTCGGCTATCATCACCTGGGAGGGATTGATAAATGACTCGGGTGTTTGTATGCAAAACATCAGCTGTTCTCCTAAATTATCGGGTCCTCTATATCAGATAATCATCAGTTGTTTTCGTAAATTATCAGTCTATATATAAAGGGCTTAATTTTCTATAGTTTAGTTTAATTAGATTAAGTTGGATATATAAGAATATTATCTTGATTATGGATCACGTAATTCTTCAACTTCAACACCAGTAGCACAATCATGGGAACGAAGGATCAATCTTGATTAGAGAATAGTGTTCTCGTAGTGCACGTAGAAAAGTTTGTCTAATATCTTGTCGAAAATAGTTTGCCTTCTACTCAAACGGTACGCTTGAGTGGCAGATATCGTTACGGTCAATTATCTCCTCTTTTCGGTAATGATTTTTAAGCCTGTGGTTTTGTTGAAGTCTATCTATTATTGTAATGACAACTTTTAAACTAATCGAAAATTTAGTTTGGTAGTAGATATTCAATTTGAAAAACTATTCTAAATGTATATATAGACAATAGATTATACCAGTGTTTAAATAGGAAGTTTGTTAAAAAAATTAGATCAATTGTTAAATTCGTTCTTAGTTATAGGGATCATAGCGATAAAAAGTGAAATACAGATATATGTTCGTTTCCAAAATCGGAGGACAATGAATGATTGGATGCATTCACAAATTCACGATCAGTATAGGTATTCTTCGTTTTCGTGATTCACTTCAGACACAACAAAGAATGTAAGGCTAAAATCTCATTGCAAATCAGCCCAACTCTCATCAAGTCTTGTCAAATGTATTCCAAATAAGATTACTCGGTTGAGAATTGAAGTCATAGTGATTTGAAAATAAAAAAAATAACTAAATTATTACCAAAACCTGTTAAGATGGCACATTCTTACCATATATGACTAATTTCATGACCAAATAGTTGTTACGAGGCCTTGCCCTTAACGGAGTTACGCGGTAATCTGGCTGTTAAAAAACAATTTCCTAAATTAACGGTCGATATGAATGTTGAAATTGAACAATTACGTGGCCCATAATCAACATAGTACTTATATATCCGACTTAATCTAACAAACTAAACTATAGAAAATTAAGCCCTTTATATATAGACTGATAATTTACGAAAACAACTGATGATTATCTGATAATTAGAGCACCTGATAATTTAGGAGAACAGCTGATGTTTTGCATACAAACACCCGAGTCATTTATTAATCCCTCCCAGGTGATGATAGCCGAACTCCATCTTAACAAGTTTAGTCAAAATTAAGTTAGATATATCAAGAATATTATGTTGATTATGGATCACGTAATTATTCTACTCCAATGCAAGTAGCTGTTTATAGCCTTTTTCCAACACAAAGGAGCTTGTTTTAAATCATAGATCGACTTGTTTAAGCGACAGACAAGAGTCGGGTTCTCATTATCAATGAACCCAGGAGGCTGCTTCATATAAAGCACTTCTTCAACTTTGCCATTCAAAAACGCAGTGCTAACGTCCATTTTATGAACCGTTTTCTTTGTGGAAGATGCTTCTCCGAGAAGTATCTTGACCGACTCATACCGAATTACCGGACTGAAAATTTCCTGGTAGTCAATTCCCTCCTGCTGAGAGAACCCTTGAGCAACGAGTCTAGGCTTGTACTTACCACCGTCCTTCATCGCGTTGACCCATCTTGCACCAATTGCTTTCCTAACTTCTGGTAGCTCTACCAAATCCCATGTTTTGTTCTCATAGTGTGCCTGCATTTCTTCGTTCATAGCAGATATCCAATGTTCTGAGTCAGCGCTTTCCACAGCAGCCTTGTAAGTTTGTGGGATACCCATTGTCAAGTTCACTTGTCCATGTAGGACTAACTGCATCATGTCGTGGTTTTGAAAATCTTTTCCTCTCTTCTTGGGAGGTTCATCTATACTCTCAGATGACGAGCCAGATGCAGAACGAATTCGTTTTGCGACTACCTCACGTTCCTTATCACTAGTCTGATACGTAAGATCGGCATCATCGTCGTCATCGACATCATCTTCCCCAGTAAAGTGAACTTCCAAGTCAGAATAGTACTCGATACGTGGGCGATCAGGCTGTGCAATAGCCTTAGGAGAACGCAAGGAGACCCGCAGATGCGTGGGAGAGAGCACCTCTTCGACGAATGGAGACGAGCTGGGATACTAGAGACTCTCACCGATATTGGCATCATACCCGTGCATGTCAATTGCATACTCGGGTGGCAAATTCCCCGCCATCACATTGGGAGCATCCAAATCCATTGACAAATCGATCACTAGATTATGCTCGGCAAGCAGAATAATAACCATGGAATCGGGCGCGTCCAATTCCATAGGCAGAGCCCACTCTTCATCGTCGGCCGCCCTTTCATCCTGTTTGGAAGCATCGCTCACATCAGGCGATAGATCCATTGAAGTTTGATCATCCAGCGGAGAAGAAACCGTCTGACCTACTGCGGGAACCACGGGACCGAGATTGTCCCTAACCATCGATGCTCCTGGGAGTAATAAACGAGCTATGCGTGCTCGCTGTCTGCGCAGAAATCGGAATCTGAGCCGATTGCGCTGGAAACGTCTTTTCGTCGAAAGTAACGTCGTTGCTGACAATAACTTTGCGCTGTTCAATATCAAAAATCAAGTAGGCATGCTGATCCTTTGCATGCCCTAACATAATACCAAGCTTTCGTCTTTCGGATAACTTCCGTAGGACGTATACCTTGTGGAACTAATGCCCACGCACGACATCCAAACGTGCGAAGACGCAGTAAATCGGGGTTCTTTCCGACCCACCGTACGTATGGAATTTCTAAGTTGATAGCCGAGGATGGTGTCCGATTAATAAGATACACAGAATTCTTGACGGCATGAAGCCAGAACGTACCCGGAAGATGAGACATGGAGAGAAGTGTCCGTGCCTTGTCATTGATAATGCGAATAGCACGTTCAGCAATTCCATTTTGATGGGAATTATGCGGGACTGTACGTTCATGAGCAATGCCGTTGTCCAAAATATAGCTTCTGAGTTCATGAGACATGAATTCACCACCATTATCGGTTCTAAGACTTTTGACCTTAAAGTTTCCTTGGTTGCAAAAATAGCGCTCGCTGTGTTTGATGTACATCATAACACA